>DF363703.1:1898-12599 GCA_000787875.1 Solanum virginianum | reverse complement strand
ATTGTGCAGATCTATTTTCCACATTACATCAGATTTTGATTTGACAGAATTAGAAACTGAAACAGATTGATAACAATCCTTTGAAATAAGAACATTTTTATGATCCCTAAAGTAACGATAATGCTTAGTGATAGCCGAATGGAGTAAGTAAAGTCCATCCTTAGCTCCACCAAAAACTTGAGCCCTATTCAGAAAAGGATCAAATCAGCAAAAATGGGCACATTGCCCCTGTGGGTGATACTAATTTGAGATATGTCAGGCAAGACAATAAACGTAGGAGCAAAAGGTAGAGTCAAAAATGTAAAAACTTGAGGGTTGAAGCATATGTGCTTAGATGCTCCTGAATCTATAATCCAAGAGCTAGAGTTTTTATTTGTTGATGAGTCATAGAAATACAACTCTTGTAACTCTTTAAACAAAAGATTTTTGTGCGTTCTCAAGCAAATTTGTTGTTTTGATGTGTGTTTTTGTTATTTTTCAGGAAAAGTGCTTAAGGCATGGAGAAATGGGTGAAAAACAAGAATGTGAATGAAAAAATGATCAAGTGCTAGCACAAAGAGGCCTCCACGGCCCGTGTAGCATCACACGGACCATGAGAGGCCACGTGGAGGTGACCTTGGTGAGTGAACCAAAAATGGAGCCAAGTGAAGGACCACGGGTACCTTCACGGCTCATGTACCCTACACAGACCATGAGGTCCACCGTGGCCTCACACTTGGTGGTACACGACATGTCAATGAGCTTAAGAAAGAGGCCAGAGAAATTCGCCTAATGCACGTCCCACGGTACCCTTCATGGGCCGTGGAAATTGACATAGGTCATGTCATGCATCATCATAGTGATGTGAAAATGGCCATCACCATAAAAAATTACATAAATCATATAAGTGGCAAGAGACGAGGCTCGTCACGAGCCGTGTGACCAACCACGATCCATGACGTAGGTCGTGATGTTGAGGGTAACGGCAAAAAGTCAAAGGAAAGAGAGACGATCCATCTCACGAACCATTGACTTTCACATAACCCGTGTCCCTACATGTGGAGCTGCAACATAGAGCAAAGATTTTGAAGGTCAAGTATGGAGTCATAGACCGTTTCACGGTCCGTCAAGCGTCTTACAGGCTGTGTAATGGCTCGTATCCATGCCGGTGATATTTTTTATTTTAAGTTGAATTAGATTTTCCTTGTATATATATATATAATTTTTATTCCCTTTTTACTTAGTCTTGGACAATTGGAGGCACAGAACACAAGAAAAACACTATTTTGCTTTTAATTTCATTAAACTTTGGATTACAATTATCTTATTTGAGATTGTAATCCGTGAATTCATTAATTCTTCAATAGTAAGTTCTTTATCATGAATTATTCATATTTTGTAGGCTATCTTTCTTGAATATGCTAGGCTAAACCCACAACTAGGGTTGTGAGAACCATGACAAATCAATAAGATAGACAAATATGGGGTAAATCTTAGGATTGATTATCGTATATATCATAGTATTGTTCACTTTAACTTCTTCCTTAATGAGTTGACACATTAGGGTAAGCCTGTATTCATTACATGCCCGAAAGAAATGTAGCGATTAGAAAAAGAGTTCTACGATAGAAATTCGGGGTTTTTAACCTAGTCTAAGTACTTGAGACCAAAAGGTGAGAGTATTCTGGGTTTGATAACAAGGGTTAGTAAGTATACATTCTGAGATCGAAAGGTGATGAATGAAATACATCTACGAAGGATCGAAAGGTGAATTAGGTATTACATAACTTGTTAGATCTTGTATACGTAATCATGAACGAGTTTACCACATAGATTTGACTATCACATTAGATGTCATAGGGAACACAATCCTAGCTTAGCGTTAATCGGTTGAAATTAGTAGTCTTTGTACTCGTTTATTACTTTACTTTTGTAATTTAGTTTGCAAAAATCAAAACCCCACATTTACTTTATGTATTTTTTTTGGCAATAGATATTACATCTGAAAAGGGTGTTAATAGATTTATTCTCATGTATTCCCTGTGGGATCAACCTCAACTTTGGTTGAGTGGGATCAACCTCAACTTTGGTTGAGTTCTATATTTGATCAACGACCACTTTATTATTCCTTTTGGAGTGTAAATTTGGGCATATCATTAGCTAAACAAGTTAAAGAGTGTGTGTAAGATATACTAGTAGCTGCATTCACATTTCTTGAAACTTTTGCTTTAGGCTGCATCATAAAGGGTAAACTGTCTATCAATTTCTTTCCTCTATAGTATTAAAGAGCCTTAAGTATTCTTCCTTAGTCAGACACTGGTTCATATCATCTCTCATATTTAAGCTATGAATGTTCCCTTCTCGATCCTCCATTGATACTGCATTACTTTTAATAGTAGGTTGAACTTTCTTGGATTTGGTATTAGTGAACTTAAAATCAGGAGGGAAACCAGTCAATCTATAACAATTTTCTCGGATGTGATTATTCTTTTTACAGTAAGTACAGAACAAGTTAGTTTGCTTAGCAGAAAATTATTGTGCAGATCTATTTTCCCAAGCTCTTTGTCTAGAAAAAAATAACCTTCTGATTTGTGAATGCTTGATTAGCTCCATATTCGCAAATCTCTTCCTATCTGTCAGCTATAAAAGAAGAACCAGTAGAATATGTCCATTCACATAACTCTTCCTCTAATTTGCATCCTGAAAAGGGATTGAGTAAGCATGGTTAAGATTAGGCAGAGGTTTTATCATGAGGATATTATTCCTGGCTAGAGCATAGGTTTCATTCAACCCTATGAGAAACTTGATGAATCTTTCATCCTCCAAAGATTTGTGAAGCTTTTACTTTCCTATACAGATGCAATTACAGGTACACTTGTTATCTGCATTTAGTGAGTCTAATTTATAGCACAGTCTCTTGATCTTAGTGTAGTATCCTGCAACATCATTGTTCCCTTAGACCATGTCACTAAGGTCCTTTTGCAAGTGAAAGAGTTTGGCTCCATTAGACTGGCCAAACCTTTGTTCCAAATCTGTGTAAAGATCTTTGGCAGTTTTTGAGTAAATAATACTATTAGCTATATCTTTTGATAATGAATTTAGCAACCACGAACTAATCATATCATTATATCTACTCCATACTTAATAATCTGATGAATCTGAATCAGGAATTTTGTAGGTGTCATCAATAAATCCAAGCTTATTTTTAGTAGAAAGAGTTATAAGGATGGTTCTTCTCCATCCCTGAAAATCTCTTCCATAAAAAATGAAGTTCACCAAACTCATCCAAGTGAATCTAATGAGTGAATGTAGAGTGGGTTGTTGGGATCAATTTGAGAAGTATTTTCAGTAGTAACTGCTATATTTGAAGTTTGAACGACATTGGAGGTGTCAACCATTTTTAAGTAAAGAGAAAAAAAACAGTTAAAAAAATCTAGATGGATCTAGATTGAAGAAAGCTTTCATCGTTCTGATACCATGATGGAAATGGAGAGAACAAAAAATGTGAAGAAAAATATTTTTCACTAATTTTCCTCTATACAAACTACTCATACATATACATCTTTATATAAAGAAAAGAAACATAAAAAAAAATTTGTATAACACCTATCTAATTTCTATTTGTCTATATTTAATAAGAAATAACAAACTATATTCTTTTGTGTCCTACCCATGTAACCTTACAGCTTTGCATTTGTGTAGTTGGATGGTGTAGATCATTACCAACATATATCTGATCAAATGATTTTTAATTTGACACCTAGCTTTCCTCTTTAAATATTGAGATGCGAAATTCTTAATTTTAGACATAGACTTAGGTTTTGTCTCCTCATAAAACTTTTTTATTTTCTTTTTCTTCACTTCTTCTGTTCTTTCTTTCATTTCATCTTCTATATTTCTTTGTTAAACAATCTGTAATCTAATATATATCAAGTGTTTATATTCCTTGCGAATTCACTTGTATCAACAAATTCAAGTGTATCTTAAAAGGAGAAGTTTAAAGTTACATGTATATTTTGGTCCCAAATTGTAAGATTTTAGAGATCATGGGTCGCACATGTGGACCAACCTGATCTAATCTGAACCTGATCTGAGTATTTGATTTATTTACAGTGATGCAATTAACTGTCTAACCTTATCCTAAAGGATAAAAATGGCTAGTTGTTATCCTTTTAAGAGGCAGTTGTAAACGCCCAACCACTTTTCTATTTTATGGGAAGGTGGTTGATTCCTAGTGGGAGAGAGAAAGAGGAAAAGAGAAAAAGAAAGTTGAGAAGAAGAGAAACTACAGAGAATAAAGTCAGAAAACTGTCTTTGAATATAATCTAACTTCTAGACAGTAAAATCAAATTGCAAAAGAACTAGTGAAGGATTTTGAATCCTCAATCCATCAAAATATACAAAGGCATTTGGTTTGTGAACTAGCATCCATATTCATAGAGAAACAAATCACGATCTTGGGGAACAAAATTTCGTTGGTGGCTTGACAACTCTTGTGAAATCTTCACAAAGGTACAACCCATTGTTCTTACCCCGTCTATTTTTGCTTACAAATGGTATCTGAGTGTGTTTGTTTGATGATTGATTTCATGATCATATGCCTTATTTTTTTTGTCTATTTATAGTTATATAGATGAATTATTGATGATTGATGTGTTTTAGTATTTTTTTGAAAAAGACAGATTCAGTTTTAGCTCATTTTGATGTCTGTTTAGCATTTTTTTGGCCTGATTTTCATATAGACTAATTTTACTCGTTCTGGCGATTCTAAAATTATATTATAATAGCGAATCTGATTAAAAATGAGTGTGTTATGGTCTTCTGATGTTTGGCAGTTTTTCACTGCATTTTTTTAAAATTGAATTTGCTTCTCTTTTTGTCATTTTTTGAAAAATGTTTCAGTCCTGTTTTCGGCCCATGATGTGTATTTTTATGATCTACTTGTTTTGAGGTTTTCGAGTCTATATTATAATAGAAAATCGATTGTAAAATGAGTAAGATATGATTTTTTGAAAAACGATAGTTTTTTTATATTTTTTCTTAAAAATATTGGTTGCTATTTTTTATGTCTTGGGTTGTTTTTGATGTTTTTTCTTGAACTTGTGGAGTAATTTTTTTCCATCTTTGAGCCCTGAGTTTGGTCTTTTAATTCTCTGCCAGAAATTTATGGCATTTGTTTGTCATTGTTTGAATGGTTCACACCATAATGTTAAATTTTTGGTTCCTATTTCAGACATGGCTGAATGAGAATATTCTCCTGTTACTCCAAGTGGGAGTAATTTTGTTGATGGGGACAAAGAGGATTTGATGCAAGAAGAGGAGATCACTTGAGGATTTTGATTCTAAATCGGAAATCATTAGATCTTATTCCTTTGAAGAACAGAATCAAAATAGAGACTTGAGAGCAAGTAGAAGAGAAGGAAATAAATTGCTCGCTTTGTTCAAGAAAATTAAAATGGTTATTTATATAGCAGATGCTCTTTGGCTATTTATGATGCTCTTCCACCCTTTTGGAAGCTTACATTAATTGAGGAATGTGAGGACCCTGAGCTTGACAAACCCTTATGGCAATATGTGTTGGCCCTAGGTGTTAAATGAGTCAAGATCACTGGGATTTACCTTGATGATTATATTCCTTAATTATTGAACATGTTGTTTTGATGTCTTGTTTTGGACATGTTATGGATATTCATAATAAATTTATTTTTCCTAGATGCCTTGAATTATTTTTTTATTATTGTGGTATCCTTTTATTGAGTTAAGACTTAACATTTTTGGTGCATAAAGTCTTATTAAATATTCATTAAGAAATTAAATTTCGATTTAGTTAAATATTTGAAGTGTAAATGATGATTGAATATTTTGAATACCCTTTCGATTTTATACCATTTGTGAAACTATTATAAGAATTAATTTGCTTGAATGTATATTTATACATGCCTAATTGATAAGTAATCTAGTTGATTTATCTCTAACTTACAGATATGCCTTCTAAAAGTATTATTGCTAACTTAAACAAAGGCGAAACATTGAATGATAACAATTACGACATCTGGAGTCGTAAGATATGGTATGTCCTAAACAAGCAAAATGTGCTCGAAGGCATAAATCATATACTTGTCAACCAGAAGAGGGTACATTGCTCAACACAGAAGAACCTGAAACTTAATTTCAAAGCCTGGAAAAGGGCAGATTCCATTGCACGTGGAATAATTATAAGCTCTATGGTTGATGAAATGATTCCTAAATGTGAGGAATTTCCTAATGCTCATGTGATTTGGACACACTTATGAGGAACGTATGGGGGCACTTCTGTGACCCGCCTGAGATAGCTAACTATCAAGTTTAACACTTTGAAAAGTCTTCATGATCAAAGTATCAAGCAATATCTTAGGGTGATGTCAAACATGATAGCACATCTTAAGAATGCTGGTCACGTTTTGTCCGATGAGAAATAGGTTCAAGCAGTGATCTGATCACTTTCCAATAGTTGGAAACATTTAAAGGTTAACTTGACCCACAATAAAAGCTTTTTCTGATGTTGTGCGACATGTTGAACTTGAAGATAAGCAGCTTAATGCTACTAAAATTATTGCTAATGCCTTTGTGGTTGAATCAAGTGGTATGAAATCTTCAGGCTTCAAGCGCAAGAAAGATTAGAAGAAGAAAGGAAAGGGTAAGGTTACCGAGGAAGGACCCTCTGAGAAAAAACACAAATCAAATTCCAAGAAAGAAAAAAGATTTTTCAAGAAAAGAGACAAGAGCAAGTTGAAGTGCTACAATTGCCATGTTCTGGGGCATTTCGCTCGTGAGTGTACCGAGTGAAAGAAGTTAGCATTTATAAACGCTTCTTTAAGTGTTGTATGTGTTGCAAACACTGCTTTACTAACTGAATCTTATTCTATGTGGATTGTAAACTCAGGATCCAACGACCACGTGAGTCAAGATCGAGATCGAGAAATGTCAATCCCTGATGTTTCATGATATTCTATATGCTCCAGAGATCCGACGAAACATAGTATCTGTCTCTGTGCTTTTAGATGATGGTTTTGATTTATTTTTTAGTTGCAATAGTATTAGAATAACACTAGATGATATTTTGTATGGTTTTGGACTACGTTATGACCGTTTCATCATTTTAGATTGTAATCTTTTATCTTATGACTATTCTGTTGACCGATGTGTAATAACATGTTTTCCAAGTAATAATGATATTGATGTTGTAACATGACATGTAAGATTAGGTCACACAGGGCACGATCAAATGAATAGGTTGGTAAAAGCAGGACATTTAGGTCCTCTATCTAAAATTGAATTATCGATTTGTGAAAATTGTCTTGCTGGAAAGATTGTACGAAAACCATTTGGAAAAGCTAAGAGAGCTGAGTTCCCACTTCAATTAATTCATTATAATATTTATGATCCAACGAATATGAAAACAAGGTCTGGTGCCACATATTTTATTACATTTATTGATGATTTCACGTGCTTTGATTATGTCTACTTGATTTCTCATAAATCTGATGCACTAAAGTACTCTAAGAGATATATAAATGAAGTTGAAAATCAATTGGACAAAAGGATAAAGGTTCTAAGAACCGACCGAGGATATGAATATTTGTCGAATCAATTTAAAAGGTTATGTAATGAAAAGAGCATAATCAGACAATTGGCTACTCATTCCACTCTTCAACGAAATAGTGAGAAAGAATAGAAAGTTGAATATGGTAAGGTCAATGATGGCACAGACAAATTTGCCTATCTCCTTTTGGAAGATGCATTATTGACTGCGTCCTATATTTTGAATAAAGTACCTTCTAAATCAGTAACTTCCACTCCTTTTGAACTTTGGATTAGACATAAAATAAACCTAGATGATCTACAACCTTGGGGTTGTGCTACTTACATTAAAGATCGTCTGGGTGAGTTTGCTAAATTAAGTCTAAAAGAAAAGATATGCATCTTCATTAGATACTCAGAACGCTCCAAAGGTATGCGTTCATTGATGAGTTGGAAGATGGGAGTGTGACTGAAATTAAATCACGAGATATCAGATTTTTGGAAAATATTTTTTCAAAAAAGAATGATATAATTGAAAATGAGCCTCTATACGAAATGTTGAATTCAGAAGATCAGAGAATGACATCAGATGCAATCTATAAAGCAAATGATCAAGAGATGGTTTTTGGTCCAAGTGGGAGTTTTGAATCCCAAATTCCTATAGAGGAATATGAATTTCAATTGCATAAAAGTACAAGAAAAGGAGCACCCTAATGATCTTATCAGATTGAGAATTATGTTTTCCTAGTATTTTTCATGAAGTTGGATGAATCTAACTATGTGACTGAGGCTTTGTCGAGTCCTGAAAAGGATAAATGATTGAAAGCGATGGAAGAAGAATTGGAGTCCATGAAAACTAACAAAGTCTGGGATCTAGTTGATCTTCCACAAGGACGTAAAACTATTAGGAATAAATGGATTCTCAAAATTAAGCGTAAATTGGATGGGTCAATAGAAAGATATAGGGTTCGATTAGTGGCAAAAGGTTTTACCCAAAAAGCTGGGATAGATTATGAGGAAAACTTTTCACCAGTTATGAAGTTTACCTCTATTCGACTACTTTTGGTTGTAGTTGTGCGTTTAGATTTGGAATTACATCAAATGGATGTGAAGATTGCTCTTCTCAATGGAGAATTAAATGAGAAAATCTACATGAAACAACCTGTAGGTTTCATTGTTAAAGGCCAGGAAAACAAAGTTTGTAAATTACAAAGATCCATTTATGGACTAAAGCAATCTTCGAGGCAATGGTACTTGAGATTTCAAAAAGAGGTCATTTCGTTAGATTTCACCATAATTGATGAAGAGCATTGCACATATGTGAAAAAAATTCAATGCCAAGTTTGTAATTCTTTCTCTTTATGTAGATGATACACTATTAGCCGAAAATAATTTGGAGTATCTGAAAACTATCAAGTCATGGTTTTCAAAGTCATTTAATATAAAAGATATGAGTGAAGCAGACTATATATTGGGTGTTAAGATCCAAAAAAATCATTCCAAGAAATTTTTGAGTCTGTCTCAAGAAAACTATATAAGGAAAATATTGGAACATTTTCAAATGAGTATTTGCAAACCCATGGATACTTCTATATCTAGAGGTGAAACTTTAAGCCTTGGTATGTGTCCCAGAAGTGATATAGAGAAGGAACAAATGTTTTGGGTTCTTTATTCTAGTGCTATTGGGAGTTTGATGTACTCTATGATGTGTACTAGACCGGATATTTGTTACATCGTAAGTCTGGTAAGCAGGTATCGATCGAATCCCGGAAGAGATCATTGGAAGAAAGTGAAGAGAATATTCTGATATCTAAAGGAAACTGAAGATTATTCACTATGTTATGGTGGATCTGATTTGCTATTAAGAGGCTACACGAATGCAGATTGGGCGGGTGATCGACGTGATAGAAAACCCACTTCTAGTTATGTTTTTTACTCAATTGTCACGATCCAAGCCTAGGTCCTAGACGTGACACTACGAATGAGGAACCCAAAGGAACCCCAAACAAGCCTCTTAACTTGTCATTACACATCCTTGGTCACGGAAGCATGTAAAAAGGCATAAAGTAAGAATAAGGGGCAAAGGACTAAGAGATAGCTTGCAAAATATCACCATTAAGAGATAAAGAGTCTAAGCTCAAATCATGGATACATAACTTTTCCAATAAATACCTCTAAATACATAAATAGAGCGGGGACCAAGACAAAGTAACCGGGCTCATCCTCAGAAGCAAGTAGAACATGAGATAGTATCTCAATACAGAGGTAAGAGGTAAACATAAACCAAAGTCCCCGAAATGGAGGACTCACCAATAAGCTTGGAATAGCACCGTCTAGCCACAAGGAGGAGGAAGATGATTAACTTGGGCACTGGTTCTTACATGGTGATATCATGTAGGCAAGAGTATGTGTTAGTACGTTTGAATGTACTAAGTATATAGGATGCTACAATGTCTCCCATTAAGAGTAGGCAAGAGTATGTGTTAGTACGTTTGAATGTACTAAGTATATAGGATGCAATGCAACAAGAGATAAATTTCATAGTCAACATGCATAACAATAGGCAATAGGCATGATATAGTAATATGACAAGTATGATCAATGCATAAGTAAAACATGCTTAAGTAATCCACACTCATATAGAATATCATATGTGTAGAAGAGACCAAGCTAGCATTTCAAGGTATAAACCCCTTAGTAGTTGTGTGGTATAAAACCCTCACATGGTTGATGGTAATCACACCTTACCAACATGGTGATGAAGTATAAACCCCTCGTATGGTTAATGAGTATAAACCCCCAACATGGTTACCCGGGCTCTTGTCCCCTCAGATCGGGCATGGTCTAATGCAATGCTTTATATAGGAGTTATCATAGGCTCTAGTGCGACATTTCATATAAGCCTATATACATAAGCTCACTTCATCATCATAACATCATTCATATCATATCTCATGCTTTGGACCTTCATTTCTTCATGAAACCATAATCGGACATTTTATCAAACACCTTGGGGGTGTGTAACGGGGGTAAAAGATCATGCAATTTAGAGATGAAATCATGCAGAAAAATTCATTGTAAAACTATCAATCTACACCTTGCAACACCCCTAAGACATTCACATCAAAACCCCTCATCAAACCCAACATTAGATCCAAGATG
>DF363704.1:37302-50405 GCA_000787875.1 Solanum virginianum | reverse complement strand
CAGCCAACCAAGAAGAGAAAATCCTCTTAATTAACAAGAAAAGTGTACAACCATCCTTAGAACACAATCTGTCTAGATTTCCAGCACAAGTATAACTAACAGATAGATCTTGTTTTTCATGGAACAAGTATAATAAATACATGGATAATTTCACTTACCTTAGCCTTCAAGATCCAAGGTTACTTCAAGAACTCTAGAGAGTTATATTGGATTCCTTAAGAAATGTAGTGGAGAGAAGATAAGAGGTTTTTGGGAAAGCTGAAATTTTCAAAGATGAAAACGACTTAAGTTGCTTTCACTTTCTTGTTTAAGGTATATTTTAGCCAGGTTACTGTAGCTTTTTTGACCATTTCTTGACTCATTCTACCAAGTAGAATATGTGTAGCTTGGACTTCGTCTTTGGGCCTAAATGGGTCACAAAATTGATGGGACTTGGCTGCCCATCTTCCTAAAATTCTCTTCCACTAAATTTGGGTCCAATAAGCCAAGTGGGTTGTGAAAACCTTGGGCTCTTTTCTATTCTTCATCTTAGGCTGTAAGTATAGTCCATTTATGATGCTAAGATATGGGCTTGAGTTATACTCTTAACACGAATTTTATCCATACTCGGACTTGGACAAATTCAATGTCGGCCTCTTCTCTGTTTAGCTAGAATTCAAGCTAAGTAGCTAGCCATATCATGTTTCATTTGTATGGTACTAGTATTATAAAATGTGGGGTGTTACAATGGTTATAGTACCAAGTAGGTTAGGTGTATTTAAGATTGACAATTGAGTTGAGGAATGTGAGTCCTTATAGAGTGTAGAGGGAGGTTGGTAAAGTTGCCTAAGTTTGGGGATAGCCTTTGGGTGTAGATATGGTTAATCCGGTTTGTCATGCTTCTAGGTGGATGTGATGTGTTGGTGACATTAGTGTTATAGAACACTTTGAGGTTGTTGGTGTTAATGAGGGTAGTTTGACTTAAGAGAAGGTCCCAGTGGAGGTGTTGGATGGATGAGTGAAGAAGTGGATTGATAATGATGCAGTGTTTTTCAAGGCTCTTTGGGAAGAGTTGTCCATCCGTATGTGTCTCCTGGGAAGCCGGAGTGGGTATGGAGGAGCAATATCCATATCTCTTTTACTCTATTCAAGCTTATGATAACACATCAAGTCCTTTTATGATTCAAGTCTTGCATTTCAGCCCCTATTCATTTATGTTCAAATTGGCAAGTTTATGATGATTTTACACTTATGTTGAGATTTTGAAAACGGTATTTTAAATGTAATGTTGCATTCATATTGGGGCTGATTTTTTCATGATTACACTTGTCTTGTACGTCTCTTCTATATTCGGGGACGAATATTCCCAAAGGGGAGATATTGAAATGACCCAAAAAAAGTGCTCGAAAACATGCCTCGAAAGTGCCCGAAATCTTATTTTTCATATATCTAAAAATTTGTTTGTTATTTTGAAAATCTGAGTTCATATTCTTGTTTAAAGGGTCATATTGAGTGGGAAATGGATCTAACCCAAATTTTAGAGTAACTGTATAAAAATCCAAAAATTGCAAAATACGCTATTTAGGAGGATCCACTTTGAAGGAGCATATCTCCTAGCACACAAAGAACTGGATGGCCCACACCTATCAACTGAAAGACCTTTGAATTTTCTTTTTAACGCACTTTATTTCACCTCATTCTGAGTTTGGATGAAGGATTTGTGCCCATTTTTGTAAAACTTGCCCGTGCAGAAAATGCAATTTCTAGTGAGCAATCCGTTTTGGTCCTATTTTCTCTTGACTTCGAAAGTCTTGGGCCTAAGGGTTACCACACTTGAAAATACATATACTTAGCCTTATTTCACCAGACCCCACTTGTGGGATTCCACTGGGTATGTTGTTGTTGTTGTTGTTAGCCTTATTTTACCCTTATATCATCCTAAACATTCCCCAAAACTCACTCAAACATTTAGACTCACATTTCACCCTAAATTCAAGTCCCAAACTCAAGACCAATCTTAATGATTTCTTCATGGAATTTACTCAAGCTTCAAGTCTCCATTAAAGTCTTCTTTAAGAACCTCTCCAAAGCTAAGGTATGTGGTGTTGAACCATTGGGTCCTTCCACCCATGGTGCCTAAACCCTCTTTTACTTAATATTGTATGATTTAAAGTTGATATTACATATGGGTCTTGTATATTGAGAAATTTCTTGTACAGTCATTTTAGTTCATGAAAGTATGGTTGTTTTAGCATGTTTTGGGCTTCAAATTTGGATCTAATGTTGAAATTGGTGAGGGGTTTTGATGTGAATGTCTTGGGGGTGTTGCAAGGTGTTGATTAAAGGTTATACCACTAATTTTCTTGCATGATTTCATCTCTAAATTGCATGGTCTTATAACCCAATTATACACCCCCAAGGTGTTTGATAAATTGTCTGATTATGTTTTCTTGAGAAGTTGAAGGTCCAAAGTATGAGATATGATATGAATGATGGTATGATGATAAAATGACTAAGTACATGATATATTCTATATAAAGTGTTGCGAGTCCTCCATTTCGGGGACAAGGACTATTCTCCCACACTATGTATTTAGATTCTCTTTACTTTATTATTTACTTATGACTATGCAGGTGAGCCCAGTTATATGTCTTGGCCCCTGCCATTATATATGTAGTAGAGGTATTGTTGGACAAGATGATGTATTTATGCCATGAGTTGATTTGATTCTATTATCTCTTGACTCTATGTTATGACAAGTTCTCCCTTAGTCCCCTTTTCCCTTATTTTTATTCTTTAAATTTTAATTGTTCCGCGACCGAGATGTGTAATGATATGCTATGAGGCTTGTTTGGGGTTCCTTCGGGTTCCCTATTCGCCGGTCATGTCTAGGCTCTATGCTTGGATCATGATAATCACAATAAACTACAAACCTTCTAACCCTTTCGATAGAGTCAAGATAGGAGAGGAGATGAGCTTGTCCTTCAAAGTTTGAAAACTCTTTTCACATTCATTGGTCCAAACAAATTTTGCCTTCTTTTGGGTCAACTTTTTCATATGGGAAGCAATAGAAGAGATGCCATTCACAAACCTCCGGTAGTAACCCACCAAACCCAAGAAACTCCTAATATTCATCGGAGTCAAAGGTCTAGGACAGTTTCTTATCTGACTCGATAGGAAAGAGCTGATTGAGATGCCATTCACAAACCTCCGGTAGTAACCCACCAAACCCAAGAAACTCCTAATATTCATCGGAGTCAAAGGTCTAGGACAGTTTCTTATCACCTTCGTCTTCTTAGGATCCACGTTAATGTCAACATTCAATACCACATGCCCTAGAAAAGAAACCTTTTTCAACCAAAATTCACACATTTCATATTTTGAAAACAACCTTTCATCCCTCAAGATTTGCAACACCACCCTCAAGTGATCACATACTCTTCCTTACTCTGGGAATAAATCAATATATCATCGATAAAGACCACCACAAACATATCAAGATAGGGTTTGAAAACCCTGTTAATGAGATCTGTAAATATAGTTGGTGCATTAGTGAACCCAAAAGATATAGCCGCAAATTCAAAATGCCCATATCTAGTCTGAAAAGTCATCTTGGTTATATCACATACCCTCACCCTCATGTGATGGTATTTGGACCGAAGATCAATCTTAGAAAAGTGACTAGCCCTTTATAGCTAATCAAAAAGGTCTTCAATCCTTAGTAGAGGGTACTTGTTCTTTATGGTAACCCTATTAAGTTGTTAGCAATCAATGCACCTTCTAAGAGAACCATCTTTTTTCTTTGGAAACAACACTGGTGCATCCCAAGGTGACTTTCTAGGCCTTATGAAACCCTTCTCTAACAAATCCTTCAATTGACCCTTCAACTCCGCTAAGGCCATACTGTAAGGGGGAGTAAAAATGGGTTGTGTATCGGGAAGGAGGTCTATACCAAACTCTATTTCCCTTTTAGGAGGAACACCGGGCATCTCATCAGGAAAGACATCTAGAAACTCATTGACTATCGGAACCAACTTAATCACAAGGACTTTAGACTTAACATTCCTAAGCCTTACAGGATGATAAATGTAACCATTAGAAATCAACTTTTAGGCTTTAAGACAAGAAATGAATCTACCCTTGACCACCACATCACAACTTTCCCACTCAAAGATGGGCTCATTAGGGAATTTGAATTTAACCTTACAAGTTCTCCAATTAATGGAAGCATGATATGCATGTAACCAATCCATCCCATGAATAATATCAAAATCCACCATATCAGTTTCAACAAAATCACAAGGCAAGACTTTATGCAATACAGATGCGGGACAATCTCTATAGACTCTTTTAGCAATAATAGACTCACCAATAGGGGTAGACACTTCATAAGGTTCACACAATATCTCAAGACACACGACTCTTATTGCCAACAAAAGGAGCAGTGAAAGAAAGAGTGGCACCCAGATCTATCAATGCATACACATCATAACAAAAAACCATTAACATACTAGTAGAACATCGAGCACTTCATCCACTCCTTGCCTTTCTTGGAGAGCATAGAACCTATTTTGCCTTGGAGCACCCCCGACTAAAGAGTTTATAAACATCACGAACCTCATCCACTCCTTTCTTGGAGAGCATAGAACCTATTTTGCCTTGGAGCACCCCCTTGTTGGCATCCCTTTGCCCTCTGACCCGCATTAGCACAACCATCTCTACCCTTGTTTTGAGTAGGAGGACAATCAATAACTTTGTCATCCATCTCACAACAACAAAAGCAAGCATTATAATTTTTCAAACATGGACTACTATGGTTTCTACCTCACTTTTGGCACTTAGGATGGGTCATCCTACCGTTGCCACCTTAGAATCTTGGGTTAAAAACCCCATCATTAGCAAATCTCTTGTTAGGAGCATTGGAAGACCCTGGGCCTTGGAACTTGTAGCCTTGTACAAGTTGACTACCCTTATAACCTTGGAAACCACCTTCAAATTGAGCCCTCTTAGACTTCCCACTTCTCCTCTTTCTAAGATGTACCCCCTCAAGTTATTCGGCATATGTCACAAGCCGACACAAATCCATATCACTTACTAACATGGCAGTATGACACTTTTCATTGACTAAGTTAGACTCTCCTGACACAAGTTAGACCTTCAAATTGAGCATACTTGGAAAGCTTGTTGAACTTGAGGACATACTCCCTCACACTCATGGGACCTTCTTGAGGTTCATAAACTCCATCATCTTAGCCTATCTTGACTCGATAGGAAAGAGCTGATTGAGGAAGACAACTTTGATCTCCTCCTAAGGAACAACATTATCATCTCTCCTCTCCAATTTTCATTGAGTAAACTAAATTTGGGCCACACCTTTAAGTTATAAGCCACCTAATTCCGCTTTCTCCTTTGATTTGACCTTCATGATAGATAGCACCTTATACATCTCATTGATAAAATCTTAAGGATCTTCCTCCGCCTTGGACCCATGAAACTTCGGAGGATTCATTCTTATGAAATCCCTTACCCTTAAGGCGGAGTCCGTATGAGGGGCTTAGGCCCCTTGGTTCATTTGGTTGGTCATAGCACAGGCCAACATTGTGATGGCATCCCAGAACTCTCCTTGGGCTACCCCTCTATCTTGAGGAGATTGTGGAGTGGGAGGGGCTAATTGCTCCTTAGGTGTACAGACTTTCCTTAGCCTTCTTTGTATTGGCATTATCTAGAAGAGCAAAGAATATTCATTAGGGGAAAAGGCCTAATTGTTACATCTAAAGCATGATATAGATCATAAAGAAGTGAAACATTTCCTAAACGCCTCACACCCTCTCATTCATAGTTGTGGTGCACTTCACAATCATAAATAAGACTCTAATTAACGTTGTGTGTTGGATTTTTGAGGTCTATTAATAACCTAGTTCTCTGATACCAAGCTTGTCACGACCCAAGCCTAGGGCCTAGATGTGACACGACTTATGGAGAACCTGAAGGGACCCCAAACAAGCCTCTTAGCATATCATTCACACATCCTTGGTCGCGGAAGTAAAATAAGCATCAACAAGTGATATAATTAAAATAGGAAGTGGGACTAAGGAAAGTCTTTGATATTTAAAAAAGTATGAAGAGTCAAGCTCATAGTGTATAAAAATCATAATAATCCAATTGAAATGCCCCATAATCGTAATTTCCATGTATCTCAAAATTCGTGCATAAAAAATTCAACTTCATATGCTTGATCAAGGGGCAAAATTAAGTGGATAATGGGTATAACCCAAATTTTAGAGGACCTATAGTAAAAAATGAATTTCACCAGCATTTTAATTTCCAGAAGCAGTGCACGTTGGCTCCGCACGTGGAGCAATGCATTTTGTTGCCAATTTTCCCTATTTTGACCTAAGGCTTTGGGGCCTTAGGCCTAAGCTCTCCTATGCATAAAAACACCTATACTTAGTCATTTTGCAACCCATATCATTCAAGACATTCCCCACAACCCTCTCTATCACTTAGCCAAATATCTCATCCAAATTCAAGTGTCCCAAACTCATTCTAGATCTCAAGAAATTCATTCAAGCTTCAAGTTCTCATTCAAATCTTCATCAAGGAAATCCCTAAGTTTGAGGTATATGGGTTTCAACCATTGGGCCTTTTCACCCATGGTGCCCATCCTTTCATTTTCATGAAATGTTGATTGTTTAAGCATGTTTTGATTTATGAATCTATAATCTATTATGAGATTTGTTGAGGGTTTCAATGTATCTTGCATGAGAGTATTACCATGTATTGGTAGGTTGATTTACATTAAGTTTTCTCACATGATTTTAATCTTGAATTGCATGATTTTGAACTAGCATTATATACCCGCCAAGTGTTTAATAAAATGTCCGATTAAGGATTCTTGAGTTAATGAAGATCTATGGCATGGCTTATGAGTTAAGTGACTTTATAATGATGAAAGGAATGTATAAATGTGTTGATTTCTTGAAAAGTATCTAGAGTGTTGCAAGTTGACCAGACCTTGTTGACCAGGTGCTAAGTCTCAATCGCCTTATTGGGAGTTATAAGCCCGTACTACCAATTGGGGGATAGCTACCTTAATCACCTTGTCATGGGGTGGTAAGCCCGTACTACCATTGGGGTGTAGATACCTCAATTGCCTTGTTGGGGGTGGTAAGCCCGTACTACCAATTTGGGGGTAGATACCTCAATTGCCTTATCGGGGGTGGTAAGCCCGTACTACCAAATGAGGGGTAGATATATTACTTTGGTTATCTCTTTATGTTGAACTTTGATACTAAAAGGGTGAGCCTAGAAAGTTGTCTTGGCCCTCGTCCAATCTATGTTAGAGATGTTGTTGGACAAGTTATGTAATTATATTTTGAGCTTTGACTCTTTTAATGAGTTATGCTATGAAAGACTTGCCTTAGTCCCTTTATCCTTGTTTATACTCTTTTATTGTTGTTCACTTTGCTTCCACGACCAAGGATGTGTAAATGATGTGCTAAAAGGCTTGTTTGGGTTCCCTTTAGGTGCCCATTCGTTGTCATGTTTAGGCCCTAGGCTTGCGTCATGACACCAACAGCACCTCTAATCTAGAATGGAGTGGGGGCTAAGATACTTCCCGGGTTCACCCTCATGATAACAAGTGCTCAAAATAAAGAGGTCTCAGCATAGCAAGGGTAACTTAGATATTGTCCTCAGAGTTGAGGACTCACCAATGCTTTTCCCGAAGTATCGAACTAGCCATGTGGAGGATGATAAAAAAGGAGCTCCGGTCCTTACATGGTAATATCATATAAGAATAGAGTATGTGTTAGTATATTTAAATGTACTAAGTATGTGGGGTGCAATGCAACAAAGACATAAGCCAATATATTCAAAATGCATAATCATAATCAATCGATATATAATCTCAATATGGCATGCATGATCAATGTTTGTAATTAACATGCTTGTAAAACATTCAATTTGCATAATATATCATATATGTGAGAATAGACCTAACCGACATAGATCAAGCATTTACAACTTAGATTCCAAGGCATGATACCCCCTTGGTTCAGTTTACTGAGAATGACACCCCTTGATGAAGTGTGGTCTACTTCCCAAGGTAAACAAAACATGATAACAGGACTAGATGGATCCATTAGTATATCAAGGGCATAATATATAACCCTATGGTGGCACATAGTTTAGACACTAAAGACTTTATGTAAGGACCCCTTATATTCGGACCAAGGAAAACTCAATAAGTGGAAGATGTTCATCACATATTTTAGAGACTAAAGACTTTATATAAGGACCCCTTATGTCGAGCCCCCATCTTAAGCCTCAATCGATGCTAAGTCAAATCCCACAGAATACTTGAAATAATCATACTTTAATCATAACATGAAGAACTTGTAAGAGACATGATAAAATAACTTGAGTAGCTCATAAACATGTTTGACCTCTAGTAATGAGCCTAACTTGAACATCAGAGTAGATAATAATCATACATAATCCCTTGCTTTAACATGAATGGCTCACAAGAGGTAAAACTCTTGAAATTGGGCTCAACTTTATACTTGTAAAAAATACATGCTTGAAAGCCCTTAATCATCATGAAGGTACTTGACTTGTAAACCATGTAATAAATCATCAGCACTTGAGAATTTTGATCATGTAATTTTATGAAACACATGGTGGGTTCATGATAGTTGTTCAAAATCATGCAATTCAAGAGTAAAACAACATGAGTAAACTCAATGCAAATCAACCCACCAACATTATAGTAAAAACCTCATTTAGGGTGTCTTAAAATCCATCACAAAAGCTCATAATAGTTCATCGTTTCATAGCTCAAATCATCCATAGTCTCAATAGACAAAACCAAGTCATGGAATAAGCTTGAAATAGATATTCATGCATAATTATTTAATACTTGATAAAACCCAACATAATTATATTTATATTTCATAATAAATGATACCCATAGGTAATACAACTTAAAATCATGCAATTTTCATACAAAGAGAAGGTTGGGCTCCATGGATGAAAGGATCCATGGATGAAAATCCACATACCTTAAACCTTGAATCTCTTGAGATGAACTTGAAGGAGACCTGAAGCTTGAGATGGGTTCTTGAGTTCCACAATTGAGCTTGAAATCCTTAGATTTGAATGAGAGAATTGATAGAGTCTTAGACAGGTTTTAGAGAGGGTTTTGCGAGTTTTAGAGTTGAAAAATTGCTAGGTATGGAAGATTTCACGTTTAAATGACATAGGGCTATTACCCCAATGTCCTTGGACAAATAAAGAAAACCAAGGAAAATATTACACTGGTCCATGCCCCAGGCGCGATGCAGACCAAATGTGGAGATCAAACAACACTAGTCTGTGCCCCAAGCGCGTCGCGACCTGGGGTGCGGACAGACACTAGAATTTAAAAAATTAGCAAAAATTATTTTTTACTACGGGTCTTCTAAAATCTAGGTTATACCTATTTCCCACTCAATTTTGCTCTCTGATCGAGAATATGAAGTTGACTGTTTGACATCACGTATGAATTTTGAGATATATATAAATTATGATTATGGGGCATTTCGAAGCACATGAGCGGTGTTTTTGTTGTATCTTGGGTGATATCAAGATTTTGGCTCTGTTACTGGGGAATACGACTACACTTAGTTAATTCATAGTGATTTGGGCATTAATCTTTATTTCGCATATTTTACGTTTTGTTATTCTTTTTGTTTTTTTGCAAGGTGTAAGTGTAATGTATGTCCAACACATGAAGTCGAGGCAGACCCTTGACTAATTTTGACCCAAAGATTCACCAAACATTAAGATGAATCATCCAAGATGATACCAATAATGCGACCAATGTAGCTTTGAACAAGAACGAGAATGAGAAAGCTGATCACAAGAACCCACCTCTTTATGAGGAGATTGCTCCACAGCCTCAGGATTTTAATGCCAATACTTATCAATGGAATCAATACAGGCTGAATTGTATGGTTGTGGAGGTGACTAGAGCTGTTGTGTTGCCAGCACTACCAAAAGACACAAAGTTCATAGTCTCAAGTGGGTTACTTCAAATGCTGCAGAACTGTGGGCTATTTATGAGCTTACTATCGAAGGATCCTCATCGTCACCTACATAATGTTACATTCATCTGCAAAAGCCTGATGGGAACACAAAATCTATCAATGGATGCCATGGGACTTCTTGTCTCATTGTCCCTTACTGGCAATGCAACATTATGGCTATCTGAGCTCCCCCAGAGTTTGATCACCCATTGGGCTGAATTTCAGAAGGCCTTTTTGGAGAGGTACTTCCTTAGATCAAAGAAGCTTAAGTTGAAAGACCAGATCAACAACTTTGAGCAACTTCCTGGTGATTTGATCAATACTACTTGGGAGCGGTTCACCAAATGCTTGAGGAGTGTCCCAGACCATAAGATAGATAATGCCTTGGTGGAGATCTTCTACCGTGCCCTTAATGAGAATAGTCAGGCTTGTGCTAACATTGTCAAAGGGGACATGTTCTTAGATTAGCCATTCGCAAGGATTGCAGAGCAAATGGAGAGAGTGCTCTAGACAAATCGTGCTTGGGGCCAGAGAGATAGAGCATCTACCAAAAGTCTATGCGCTATCACTGTTGGTTCGGAGCAAACAAAGATCAATGAAGAAATTATGCCAGAGCTTACCTGAATTCACATAATTATAGAGGTGATGATGAAATAGAATTAGGAGTGAGTCAATGCAGTGGTTTATTAACCTCCACTTGTGACCATGTACGATAAACCTTATTATGAGCAGGACACATATTTTATTGTTGATTAGATAGGGGGTTTTCGGACCAACAACAAGGGTCCAATCAGTACTATTGGCACCAAGGTCAAGGAAACAAAGATCAGAACATCAATAGAGAAGGAGCTTTTAGGTAAAATCGCGGAGGATATTATGACCAGAAAGGGGTCTAGAGAGAGATGCAGATTATGGTCGCAGAGATAGATTCAGAAATTGACCCTATGTGCCACCACATTACTGTGATACCGGTGCAAGTAGTTCCATAACTGAGGAGATGTTTTCTCGCCTAGTGAAAGAAGCTAAGACATAAGATGAGACTCTAAAGGGTATGAAATCTAAGATTTCTAGCATTAATCAAAAAATTGAGTCTCATTCTGTGGCTATCAAACAACTTGAGCAACAGTTTGGTCAAGTGTCGACTTAAGTTAATCAGGATCAAAGGGGTATACTGCCTAGCAACATAGTTCAAAACCCTAAAAATGAAGGCAGTGTATGGCAGTTACTACTCATGATAGCAACGATACCATTGATCCTCCCATGCCAGTTGATAAGGATAATGTTCGAGAAGAGATTGTTGTAGCTAAGGATGCAAATGTAGGAGATGATAGTGGAAAGGATAGGGTGAGTAAAGTTGCTGATATGCCACAGAATTTGAAGCCCATTCCTAGGTCTCCTCTTCCCTTCCCACAAAAAATCAAAAAGTGGGAGGAGGAAGGCAAGTTCAAGCACTTTCTCTCCATGCTGAAGCATCTCTCCATCAACATCTCTCTTACTGAGGCATTAGAGAAGATTTCAGGGTATGCAAAGTACATTAATGACTTGGTTACTAAGAGATGTGGAGTTTGCAAGGGCACTATATAATTTAGGTGACAATATTAATTTGATGCCCCTTGCAGTCTTCAAGAAGCTAGGATTGGGAGCCCCTACCTCGAAGAGCATGTTGTTGTTGATGGTCGATGGCATGGTGAAGAAGCCTATGGGGATACTTTATAACATGTTAGTCAATTTGGAGTTCATATTCTCTGCGCACTTTGTGATCCTTGATTGTGAGGTTGATTTTCAAGTCCCTATCATCTTGGGGAGGCCCTCCTTACCCACTAGACGCACTTTGGTGGACATGGAGAAGGGCTAACTCAAGTTTAGATTTGGGAAAGATGAGGTCATGTTCAACATTTTTCAGTAGGCAAAGAAAGAGAATGATTTTGAGAGTTGTCTCTGTTATTAAGATTGTAGATGATGCTGAACTAGAAGTACCACTTGAGGTGAGATTGGGTGTTGACACTTTGGAAGTGGTGTTGATGAACTTCAATAGTGATGGCATCCTAGATTATGAGGAGACAGTGAATGCTCTTAGGTATCTTATAGCCCTAGGCACCAAACTAAGCTAGATCTAGACTTGAAGAATCGGGAACTTGAAGAATCGGTAGTCACCGCCCACAAAACACCCTTCCAGCACATCTGACATATGCATTATTGGGAGCCAACAACACTTTGCCAGTTATAGTTGCTGCAAATTTGAATGATGAGCAGGTGAGCGCCCTTGTCATGGTGCTTAAACAGTTTAAGAAGGCCATTGGATGGATAATTCAGATATTATTGGTATCCTACCAGGATGTGCATACACAAAATCTAGTTGGCCAAGGTCTATAAGCCAAGTATTGAGCACAAAAAGCACCACAAGCCTCCTATACAAGAGGTTGTATGCAAGGAGATAATCAAATGGTTGGATGCAGATGGTGAGTTTGGTTTAGTGTGTTTCAAAGAAAGGGGGTATCACAGTGGTACCAAATGCCAACAATGAGTTGATCCCTATGCAATGAGTCACTAGATGAAGGGTATGCATGGATTACAAAAAACTCAATGCTTCAACAAAAACAGACCATTTCCCTATGCCATTCATGGATTAAATGATAGATCAACTAGCTAGAAAGGGTTGGTATTGCTTCCTTGATGGATATTTAGGCTATAATCAGATCACAATTACTCCCGAGTATCAGGAAAAGATGTCATTTACATGCCCTTAAGGCACCTATGCATTGAAGAGGATACAATTCTTTTTGTGTAATGCACTAGCAATTTCTAGAGATGCATGATGTCCATCTTCTATGACATGGTGGACAAGACCATTGAAGTCTTCATGGATGAATTTAGTGTGGTTGGAGACTCATTTGAGGACTTCTTGAAGCACCTACATGTTGTTTTGGAAAGATGCAAGGAAAGCCATTTGGTGCTAAATTGGGGGAATTATCACTTTATGTTGAATGACAGCATTGTGTTGGGGCACAAAATATCCAGCAAAGGGATTGCGGTCGAAAAAGCTAACGTGGAGATGAT
>DF363704.1:1688-13014 GCA_000787875.1 Solanum virginianum | reverse complement strand
TAACACTTGTCATAAGTGATTTGCATGGTCCTCTTCTGATCCTGAATATACAAAAATGTCATCCATAAATACTATCATTAACACATCCAAGAATGGCTTGAACACCCTATTCATCAAATCGATAAAAACTGCTGGTGGATGCGTTAGCCCAAATGATATAACAAGAAATTAAAGTGACCATAGCGTGTTCAAAAAGAAGTCTTCCGTATATCTTCCTCCTTCACCCTCACTTGGTGATAACCTGATCTAAATTAATTTTTGAAAAGCATATGGCACCCTGTAGCTGATCAAATAAATCATCAATCCTGGGGAGGGGGTATTTATTTTTAACTGTCACCCTATTCAATTGCCGATAGTCGATACACATTCTCAAGGTCCCATCTATTTTACGTACAAATAACACTGGTGCACTCCAAGGGAACATACTAGATCTTATAAAACCCTTCTCTTATAAGTCTTTTAACTACTCTTTTAACTCACGCAATTCTATCGGGGCTATTTTATATAGAGGAATAGAAATAGTTTGAGTGCCTGGAAGTAAATCAATACCAAAATCTATCTCTCGTTCGGGAGGTAAACTTAGAAGTTCTTCAGGGAACACATCAATAAATCCATTCACTACTGGAACTGATTGAAGAGTTGGTAATTCTGCCCACATATCCCTTACTCTAACCAAATGACATATATACCCCTTAACTATCATCTTTCTTCCCTAAAAATAAGAGATGAACTTACCCTTTGGTGCCCCAACATTGTCTTCCCTTTCAAGAACTGCCTCATTGGGAAAGTGGAAGTACACTCTCTTAGTTCAACAAACTACGGTGGCATAACAAGAGGCTAACCAATCCATACCTATTATAATATCAAATTCCACCATATCTAGCTCAATAAGGTCAGCCAAAGTGTCACAGTCACAAACAGTTACTACACAGTCATAATAAACCCTTCTAGCCATAATAGATTCACTGGTCGGCGTGGACACTTCAAATGGTTTGTTCACTAATTTTGGTGCCCTCTTAAGCTTTCCAGTTACTAGTGGGGTAATGTATGATAATGTAGAGCCAGGATCAATTTTTGCATACACATTATGTGAAAAGATGGACAATGTACTTGTGACTACATCAGGTGATTTGTCGACTCCCCAGTGCATACGTGCAATTCTGGACTCCACTAATGCTAACTGCCCTTCTAACACCTCTAGCACGACTTATAGGTGCTTGTTGACCCCTACCTAATGGAGGAACTAATGATGATGATGCAATAGCTGACCTAGTTGATTATACTCCATCACCCATATACCTCTTGGTGTAATCCCTTATCATATGCCCTGGTACACCACACCAATAACAAACACTTGTTCCAACATGATATATACCCAAATGACTTCTTGCACACTATCTATAAGGCTGCATAGGGGTCATTTGTTGTCCTGCTGAATACCCCACTGTCTGGGTACCTTGCCTTTCATTTTGGGGACGAAACTGATTTCTCCCAGATCTTTGAAGTTGTGGTAGAGTACTGACTGCAGAGTATGATGATGATGGTTTAGGAGGACTATTAGAAAATTGAGGCCTAAGCTCACCTTGGGATAGTGTAAACTACCCTGTAGACCTAGCCTTCTTGGATTGCGCCCTTTCTAACTCATGTATTCTTCTCCGTTGCCTCTGATCCTCCAGTTTCTATGCAAAGGCTTGCATTCTGCTATATCCATATCTTTATTCAAGGAAGCAATAGTACAATCTCTAACCAAATATGTGTCTAATCTATCCACATACCGATGGACTCTATCTTCCATAGTAGTAACCATATTAGGAGCATAACTGGACAATGCCAGATACATGTCCAATCTATCCACATACCGATGAACTCTATCTGCCATAGTAGCAACCATATTAGGAGCATACTTGGATAGGGAGTTAAATTGAAGGCTATACTCCCTCACACTCATATTCCCCTAGTGGAGGTTTAAGAACTGATCTGCCCAGGCCTCTCGAATCTCTAATGGCAAATAATGGTGAAGAAATGCTTCTTTGAACTCCTTCCAGGTAGTTGGAGGTGCATCTATTCCTTTAGATTGCTTCCAAGATTTATACCACAATATGGCTACACCTTTCAACCTATATGTCGCTAATTCAGCAGCTTCTATACCACTCACATGCATAACATCTAAAGTGTGTTGAATCTAATCAATAAAATCTTGGGGATCCTCATTAGGATCTGACCCGATGAATGATAGATGGTCCAAATGAAGGAAGTCATGTGTCCTCGTGCCAGCTGCCCTATTCACACCACCTGCACCTGTAACTGGACCTTCTTGTCTTTGACCTTGGCTAAAAACTATATGTGTCAATAATTGGATAGCATTTCTTAGGACTTGCACAGTGGCATCAATAGGTGGTTCTGGGGAATTTCACTACTTTCAGGTTCATCCGGAGTTGGATGAGTTGGGGATGTCTATGATGGAGACTCATCTTGAGCCTCATTTCGTCATTTCACTTGTCTGGGTATACCAACCACCCTTTTTAATTTCTTCCTTTTAGATTTGTTTTTCTCAGTTACTGCCATACTTGCTGTATAAAACAATTCAAAATTAGACATAATACACATATTGCACTTGACTCTATGGCACGATCTAAAGAATGAAAAGAAAGTAACAACTCTTTAATGCCATGTAGCCTTCTGCTTATAAATGTGGTGCACAAAACATCGATAAACAAGATTCTACTTAGACATGGCTTTATAGACTCCCTAGGATGACCCTCTCTGATACCACTTCTGTCAAGCCCCAAATCCCATTAAGGTGGATCGGCTCCCATTATCGATAAGGCTTGGGAGAACCAACAGGTATCTATGCATTATATATACATTTTATAAGGGGTTTCTACATTCAACATGCCTTTTAGAGAGAGAGAAGAAATAACAAGCCCAAAATGAAATACATATGACTAGATCATTGGGGCCTCATTGTAACCTTTAGTTATATTATGGGATCATGTACTTTATATTCTTTATATCACTTTAAAATTTATGCATAATATGTACTGTAAAATGACTAACAGATCAGTGGTAAACTATATTGGGTTTGTCCCTGGTGAGGCTCTTCCTTAGCCCCTCGGGCTACCCCCAAGATAGAATCATCCCAAGCTAGGTAATTCTTCCATCCCTCGGGCTATCACCTATCTATAAGCAATATACTTTACCTTTCAATTACCTTTGAGATGGTCTTTTGGTGGTCACAATATTGGATCTATGGAAATGTATAGGCTGTATGTGACATGTAGATAACCATACATGACAATATGACAATGAAAAGAGTAAGTTACACAAATAATTAAATGCATAAGAGGTAGAACAACACATGAACTTTATTGGCTAAAATGATTCTTTCTATATTGTGTATAAGAGCATATGAACATGTGAAAGAGTTGAGATATAATCAATAATTGAGTTGGAATTGGTAAGTGCCTTTATGTACCAAGGAGGGATCTATGTTTCATGCCAAATAATATGGAATTGAGTAGCCTTACATACCTCACTGTACGACCTCGCTATTACCTTGAGACAACCTTTTCTTACTACAAATAGTAATCTACAACATATGCATGGTTGTGAAGCACGCCACAATTATGAATGGGAGGCTATGAGGCGTTTTAGAAAATGTTTCACGTCTTTATGGTCTACATTATGCTTTAGATGTAAGAGTAAGGCTATCCTCCTAATGAATGCTCTTTCCTTGTCTAGATCATGTTGAACACACGGGCAGCAGGTGCATAATCATAAACCCGAGTGTATTCTTTCAACCATTTCGCCCCTAAACATATTTTCTAATACACATCATGTGCAGCCTATTTTAGTGCCTTAACAGCCTTATAACAGCCCAAAAATAGAACACTTAACAATTCTACACAACATACAGATGGCCAGCATAACATTACATCCCTTCGCTACATTTCAATGTCGATAGTTCCAAACCTCTTCCAACTTTAACCAAACTGTTTCCACATCTTTTTATACATAAAACCAGTATTACAACAGTCCAAAAATACTCCTAAATCAGGTGAAGGTCGTGACACAACAATTCCAAATTTCTAGCTCACAAGTTTCTTTTAAGAGTATAATTAAGATATCCTACAATAAGCCATCTTTGTGGACTGTAACAGTGGTGAAATAGCCTTGTTACATCACTATCAAACCAACCTTTGTTAAATACATATGTCTTACTTCATAATTCAGCCAAACAAGAAGAGAAAAACCTCTTAATTAACAAGAAAAGTTTACAACAATCTTTAGAACAAATCTGTCCAGATTTCCAGCACAAGTATAACTAACATATATATCTTGTTTTTCATGGAACAAGTATAACAAATACATATATAATTCCACTTACTTTAGCCTTCAAGATTCAAGTTTCCTTCAATAACGTAGAGGGTTGTATGGGCTGCCTTGAGAGATGAAGTAGAGAGAAAGCAAAAGTCTTTAGGAAAGCTGAAATTTTTCCAAAGGTGAAAATGACTTAAGCTGCTTTCAATTTCTTGTTTAAGGGATATTTTGGCCAGGTTACTGTGGTGTTTTTGACCATTTCTTGACTCATTCTACCAAGTAGAATATGTGTAGCTTGGACTTCACCTTTGGACCTAAATGGGTGACAAAATTGATGGGCCATGGCTGCCCATCTTCCCAAAATTATCTTTCACTAAGTTTGGGTCTAATTAGGCCAAGTGGGTTGTGAAGACTTTGGGCTTTTTTATAATTAATCTATAGCTGTTAGCATAGTCTATTTATGATGCCAATAAATGGGCTGAAGTCACACTCTTAACAAGGATTTTGTTCATGCCCGGACATGGACAAATTCAACGTCGGGTCTCGTCTTCGTTTAGCTAGAAAATTAAGCTAAGCAAGTAGCCATATCATATTTCACGTGCATGATACTAGTATTATAAAATATGGGGTGCTACAATTGTTATCTATTTCCATGTTTTAGTTAGGCTCACTAATAGGGGTCAAGCATGTTTATGAGCTAATCAAGTCATGTTATCATTTTTTTTTCAAGTTATTCATGTTATGCCTAAAAGTGTGATTATTTCAAGTATTCCGTCGGATTAGACTTAGCACCGATTGAGGAATAAAATGGGGGCTCGACTCAAGGGGTCCTTACATAAAGTCTTAATCTCTAAACTATGTGCCACCATAAGATTATACATGATCTCTCTTATGTCTTTCTAGTGGATCCATCTAGTTATACCACACCGTGTCGAGGGGGTGACATGCTTCGATCACCTTGATGAGGGGGTGACATGCCTCGATCACCTTGTTAAGGGGTGACATACCTCAACTACAGGGCCAAGGGGGTTACATGCCTTGGATTCCAAGTAGTAGCTCGCTTGGTCTATGTAGATTAAGGTCTCTTCCAAGACACATATTATGCACTATGCTAGTTGAATGATTTACAAGTATATTTTACTTCAAGCATTGATCACGCATGCCATATTAAGATTATACTTATCTATTGCCTACTTTATGCATTTTGGCTATATTGGATTATGTCTTGTGGCATTGTATCCTACATACTTAGTATATTAAAACATACTAATACATACTCTATGCCTATATGATATTACAATGTAAGGACCGGAGCTCCTTTTGATCATCCTCCACGTGGCTAGTTTAGGGTTTCAGAGATAAGCATTGGTGAGTCCTCAATTCTGAGGACATTATCTATATTACTCTTGTTATTTTGTGACTTCATTACGTTGAACACTTGTTAGTATGAGGGTGAGCCTAGAATGTTTCTTGGCCCCCGGTCCATTCCTTGTTAGAGGTGTTATTGGATATTATGATATACTTATGCTATAAACTTGACTCTTATATGTTTTTATGACTATCACAAACTTCTATTAGTCCCGCTCCGCTTTTATTATATCTCTTATTATTGATATTTTTGCTTCCGCAATCAAGGATGTGTGATTGATATGATAAAAGGCTTGTTTAGGATCCCTTCGAGTTCCCCATTTGCTGTGTCACATCTACGCCCTAGGCTTAGGTCATGACAAACTTGGTATCAGAGCACTAGGTTGTTGTGGTCCTCGGAATCCAACAAACCATGTCGATTAGAGTCCTAGTCATGGTTGTGAAGCACGCCACAATTATGAATGGGAGGCTATGAGGCGTTTTAGAAAATGTTTCACGTCTTTATGGTCTACATTATGCTTTAGATGTAAGAGTAAGGCTATCCTCCTAATGAATGCTCTTTCCTTGTCTAGATCATGTTGACTCCATAGGGAAGACTAAGGAGAGCCTGTACTCCCAAGGAGCAACTGGCCCCTCCCGCTCCTCAATCTCCTCAAGATGGAGTGATAGCCCAAGAAGAGTTCCAAGATGCTATCATAATGTTGGCCCATATATGAACAACTAAATGAAGCAAGGGGCCCAAGCCCCTCATGCTCCTATTCTTGCTTCTAGGCAGAGGGATTTCACAAGAATGAACCCACTGGAGTTCTATAGATCCAAGCGGGAAGAGGATCCCCAAGAGTTCATTGATTATGTGTATAAAGTGCTATCTATCATGGAGTCAATTTGGAGGAGAAAGAGGAGTTAGCAACCTACCAACTCAAAGGCGTGGCCCAAATTTGGTTCACCTAATGGAAATTAGAGAGGAGAGATAATCGTGTTATTCTTTGGGTGGAGTTGAAAGCTACTTTTCTCAATTGGTTCTTTCTTATTGAGCTAAGGGAGGCTAATATGATGAAATTTATGAACCATAAGAAGGTTCCATGAGTGTGAGGGAGTATGCCCTCAAGTTCAACAAGCTCTCCAAGTATGCCCCACAATTGGTTGCCAAACCTAGATCAAGGATGAAAAAATTTGTGTCGGGAGTGTCTGACTTAGTTAATGAAGAGTGTCATACCACCATGCTAGTAGGTGATATTGATTTATCTCAGCTGATGACTTATGCCTAGAATCTAGAGGGGAAAAGCTTAGAAAAATATATGGTAAGTCCAAGAGGGTTCGTTTGGAAGGTGATTTCCAAGGCTCAAGGGTGGCCAATTTCCTCAAGGACACAAGTTCTAAGACCAAGGGTCTTCCAATGCTCCTAATAAGAGATTTTCTAATAATAATCTAAGATTCCAAGGTGGTGGAGGTGGAGTGTCTACTCCTAAATGCCAAAGATGTGGTAGAAACCATAGTGGCCCATGTTTGGGAAAATCTAATGCTTGCTGTGGATGTGGTGTAGTGGGTGGGTCATAAAGTTGTTGATTATCCTTATGCTCAAAGCAAAGGTAGAGATGGTCATCCTCAAGGCCAAGGTCCTAATGCGGGTCTAAGGGCAAAGGGAGGCCAACAAAGGGGTGTCCAAAGGAAAAATAGATTCTATGCTCTTCAAGGAAGGCAAAGGGTGGATGAGTTGCATGATGTCATTGCCAATATATTAAAGGTTTTTAATTTTAATGTGTACTTACTGATAGATCTGGGTGCCATTCTTTCTTTCATTACTCCTTTTGTTGCAAAAAAGCTTCATGTGGGTCCCAAATTACTGTGGGAAATAGAATTTGGTATAGATCTCCTTCTCGATACTTAACCCACTTCCATTCCCCCTTACTATATGGCCATGATGAAATTTAAGGAGTTAAAGGATCAATTGAGGGATTTGTTGGAGAAGGTTTCTTAAGGCCTAGTAAGTCAGCTTAGGATGCACCGGTGTTATTTGTGAAGAAAAAGGATAGTTCTCTTAGAATGTGGATTGGTTACCGACAACTTAGTAGGGTTACTATAAAGAACAAGTACCCTCTAACAATGATTAATGACCTTTTTTATTAACTTCCAGGGGCTAGTCACTTTTCTAAGATTTATCTTGGGTCTGGATACCACCAAATAAAGGTGAGGGAGTGTGATATTCCCAAAATGGCCTTTTGAACTAGGTATAGGCACTTTGAGTTTGTAACTCTGTCCTTTGGGTTGACTAATGCACCGACTATATTTATGCATCTCATGAATAGGGTCTTTAAACCCTACCTTGACATATTTGTAGTGGTCTTTATTGATGATATATTGATTTATTCCCATACTGAGGAAGAGCATGTGAATCACCTGAGAGTGGTCATGCAGTACTCATATTATCAACAATGGCATCACAAGCCCATTTCACAATATCAATTCATGGTACTAAATCAACAATAATAGTTACCAATTCATGATTCATACATGTCATCATTTCCACCTTCCCACTACCCATATCATATCCACTAGAATAGGCTAAATTTACTTAGTTTGAATTTTCTAGCTAAACGGAGAAGAGGCTGACTTTGAATTTATCCAAGTCCAAGTATAGATAAAATTGTGTTAAGAGTGCAACTTTGGCCCATGTCTTAAGTATCATCAATTGACTATTCTTACAGCCCAAGATAAAGAATAGATGAGCCCAAGTCTTCACAACCCATTTGGGCTCAACGGACTCAAATTAAATGGATTAAAATTTAGAAGAATGGGCAGCCAAGGCCCATCCATTTTGTGCTCCATTTAGGACCAAAGTTCAGGTCCAAATCTACCACATATCCAACTTGGTCGGATGAGTTAAGATATTTTCAAAATGCTACAGTAAACTCATTCAAAGATGCCTTAAACAAGAAAGTTAAAGCAGCCAAGTCATTTTACACTTTGGAGAAAAATTCAGCTTTCACAAATTCTCTCATCTTCTCTCTATTTCACCTCATAAGAAAACTCTCTAGAATTCATGAAGGAACTTTGATCTTGAAGGCTAAGTGAAATTTTACATGTATTTGTTACACTTATTCCATGAAAAACAAGATCTATATGTTAGTATGTTGGTGCTGGAAAATCTAGGCAGATTGCATTTTAAAGATTGTTGTACACATTTCTTAATCACCTACTATGTTGTAGATAAATATTTGATGTAAGGAAAGGTTGTCTCAAGGTAAATAACAAGGTCGTGCAGCGGTATGTAAGGCTACTTGAGCTCATCTCATTTAGCATGAAACATAGATCCCTCCTTGGTATAAGGAACTTACCAATTCCAACTCAATTATTGATTTTATCTCAATTGTCTGATTTATGAAGTAAGATATATATATTTAACAAAGGTTGGTTTGATATTGATGAAACAAGGCTGATTCAGCACTCTTTCAGTCCACAAAGATATCATAGTTGTACCCTTAAAAGAAACTTGTGAGCTAAAAATAGGGAATTGTTGAGTCATGACCTTCATTTGATTTGGGAGTATTTGTGGACTATTATAATACTATTTTTATCGGTAAGAAGTCGTGGAAACAGTTTGGTTTATGTTGGAAAGGTTTGGAACTATCGACGTTGAAATGTAGTGAAAGGGTGTAACGTTATGCTGCCCATTTGTATGTTGTGTAGAATTGTTGTGTGTTCTATTTTGTGGGCTGTTATAAGGCTGTTAAGAAACTTAAATGGACTGCCCATGATATGTATATGAGAACGTATATTATAAAATCAAAGGTAATTGAAAGGTAAAGTACATTGTTTATAAATAGGTGGCAGCCCGACAGGGCTAGATTACTAGCCTAGCATACGGACGATCCTACCATGGGGGGCAGCCTAAGGGGGCTAGAATACTAGCCTAGCATAGGGACAAACCCAATCAAGTTTACCCTTGATCAGTTGGGTCTTTTACAATAAATGATGTGCATACATAATGTCATAGGGACAAACCCGATATAGTTTACCCCTAATCAGTTGGGTCTTTTACAGTATATGATGTGCATAAATTTTTATAGTAAAGGTAAAGTGACTAAAAAAATATAAAATACATGATCCCACAGAATAATTAAAGGTGGCCTCTTATCTTATACCAATGCATCATTTACTTGAGTTGTTATCTCATTTATAGTATTTACTACCTTACATACTCAGTATATTATTTCGTACTGATGTCCCTTATGGGGGACCTGCATTTTATGCTACAGGTATAGGTGCTAACAGATCTCCTCAGTAAGAGTATAGGACATCCAGCTACTAATACCAAGCTCCAGGTTGCTTCGGAGCTTTGTGTGTCTAGAGTTGTATCTATGTATCGTATAATTGGTCGAGGTGGGGCTTGGCTCGACCCTTATCTGATTTGTTCCTTGTGTAGAGGCTTTGTAGACTATGTAAACTAAAGTGTGATTATAAGTTGTACTTTAGAGAATGAGGCCCCAAAGGCCAAGTCATTTGCATTTCATTTTTGGCTTGTCATTATTGTTTCCTTCCATAAAGGCATATTGAATGTGGAAATCTCTTATAATATGTATAGATTACAGGTTGCTTCGGAGCTTTGTGTGTCTAGAGTTGTATTTGTGTATTGTATAATTGGTCGAGGCGGGGCTTGTCCCGACCCTTATATGATTTTTTCCTTGTGTAGAGGCTTTGTAGACTATGTAAACTAAAGTGTGATTATAAGTTGTACTTTAGAGAATGAGGCCCCAAAGGCCAAGTCATTTGCATTTCATTTTTGGCTTGTCATTATTGTTTCCTTCCATAAAGGCATATTGAATGTGGAAATCTCTTATAATATGTATAGATAACGCATAGATATAGGTTGGTTCTCCTGAACCTTATCGGCAGTGGGTGCTAGTCCGCCATAACGAGATTTGGGGCATGACAAAAGCGGTATCAGAGCGGGTCATCCTAGGGGGTCTACAAAGCCGTGTCTATATAGAATCTTGTTTATCGATGTGTTGTGCACCACATTTATAAGCAGGATGCTGCGTGATATTTAGGAGTTGTTACTTTTCTTTTCATTCTTTAGATTGTGCCATATAGACAAGTGTAATAGGTGGGTTCTGTCTAATTCTTGATTTGTTTTGTACAGCAAGGATGCCAGTAACGGGGAAGAACAAAGCTAAAGGAAAGAAAGTAAAAAGGTCGATTACTATGCCAAGGCAAGTGAGGCGATGAAATAAGGCTCAAGACGAGTCTCAATCACGGATATCTCCAACTCATCCAGCTCCAAATGAACCTGCAAGCATGGAAATTCCCCCAGAACCACCTATTGATGCCACAGTGCAAGACCTAAGAAATGTTTTCCAATTATTGACAAGTATAGTTGCCAACAAAAGTAAAAGGCAAGAAGGTCCGATTGTAGGCGCAGGTGGTGCGAAAAGGGGCAGTAGGTACAAAGATTTGTGATTTCCTCAATTTGGACCCTTCATCATTCACCGGGTCAGATTCTAATGAAGATCCCCATGACTTTATTGATCAAATTCAGTGCACTTTGGATGTTATGCATATGAGTGGTACAGAAGCTGCTGAATTAGCGACATATAGGTTGAAGGGTGTGGCCATATTGTGGTATGAAACTTGGAAGCAA
>DF363705.1:10829-33832 GCA_000787875.1 Solanum virginianum | reverse complement strand
ACATAACCAGCACTCACAGACTATTGCTAGTCCCTAAGTGAACCACTTGGCCTCATCACATTTATTCATTCATACATTTCACAAATCTACGAAAGGCATAAAAGAATAAATGGGCACATCATCATCTAGTCTCAAAATAATATTAAAAAAAAGTCTAGTAGAAGAACTAGCTCATAGTCTTATATTAACGTTCGACTCTAGTCTATGAAGCCTCTATTACTAATAGGTGGTGCCATTGACAAAACCATGGCTAGCTCAATCAAGATAAATGCTAACCAACTCTAACTCTAAAGCAAGATGAAAGTAGCATATGAATCCTTCGAAGTAAGGGAGGCTCACCAATCCGCTGGACGTCCAAAGATCCTCAATGAAATGCTTGTTGATGATCTCTATCTCGTGTATCTGCATCATAAAATGATGCAGTGCTAGAGTGGCATCAGTATGTGGAATGTACGATATGTAAACTAGGTTCAAAAGTAAGTGAAACAACATAATAACATGGAACAATATTAGTTCATCAGGTACTCAATTTATCTCAGAATAAGGAATAGGTACTATCATATTAACATCCTTCAAGACTCATACCATTACATCAATATCTGAGTACTATCAAGAGAAAACCTATATGGGAGTTTCTCGGATCCATACCCATTACCTATGAGCCGGTGATGGTACAACATTACCGATGGCGTTGCCCCATTCGCCTAATACCTTACTAGGGTAATGGGTGTACATTATTGGATCCAGATTAAAATTAACATAAAGTCCTCTTTTGGGACTAAGAAAACATCCATTTCTTATGGTCCAATCCTCACCTAAGTTGGCCAAGTAATTACGAGTGTGAGTGGTACTCAGTCTTACCTATGTGGGTAATCGATACTTCTCCCATAGATTCAACATGCTCATAAACCTTAACATTCATCCTTTATCCTCATTTAGTCTCATTCAAACTTGGACATCAATTCAGTATTCATTCATTAACTTGAGGAATTAGGAAATATTCCTTTAAAATTACGCTCAACCTCTTTGGGATTCTCAATTCATTATCATAAACCTTCAATTCATTTAATTCAGGACCCGAACCATAACCAGCAAATAAAATTATGTGATCAAGGCTCTAGACAACAATCCCTAGGTTCATTCTTGAACTCATTAACAAAATAATCATGTAGGGTTATATAATCATACAACTCATTCGTTTGAACCATGTAAACAAGTAATTCAGTTATGATATTCATTGCATTCAAGAATATATATATATATAAGACTCAATCCCTATCTTCTTTCATGCATACTTTTAATTCATTCTCACATCACAATCACAATCTCTATAAACATTCTCAATCAAGGCTCTAGACTTAATCCCTATCTTCTTTAATGTATGCTTTTTAACAATTAACATATAGGGTTTATACAATATCTCATGAAAATATTCAGTTCAAGAAAATAAGTTTATGATGGTCATCCACGTAGGAAAATATATGTAATAGATATAATTTTCAAGAAAATAATCAAGAAAGTATTTCAAGAAACATATATGGGGACTCATGGATTCTCAACTCATCTATGACCATCTTTGGGGCACATAAGAGAATAATCCCATGCTTTCATTTAGCCTTATGTTCCTGGAATGAAGGTATACAATCAATTTGGCATGAATTCGACTTGAAATCTTCAACTCCTTGCTCTTCTCTCTTCTCTTTTAGCCCTATGTCTTTTTTTTGAGATTTAGAACGACTTAAGAATGAGTTCTAAACCCTTTTTACGCTTGAAATGACCTATTTTAGTTTCCTTGAAATGACTTAAGATTGGGACACTTGAATCTTGAGGAGGACTTAGGGCTTGATTTGGTTTCCTTGAATTTCCACAAGACTTCTTGAAAACTTTGAGAATGAATAATGAATTTGATGAAGATTAGAGAGGATTTTGAGAGGTTTTTAGTTGGTTTTTAGGGCTCGAAATGGTTAGACAATAAGGAATTTTCGTGTATATAGGTATAGGGTTATTACCCAATAACCCTGGAGTAAAAAGAATAATTTTTTGGAAATTTTTGAACTAGTCCGTGTCAGGTCTGCATCGCGGACCCGTCGCGGACAGCTACTATTTTTTTGAAGTTTCACCAAAAATTATTTTTTTCTTGGTACGGACAAAGTATACCTTGTAGGTACTCGTTTTCCCACCCCAATTTTATCCTCTGAACAAGATATGAAGTCAGATTTGTAAAATTCTTCACGAATTTTGAGATATTAAAAAAAATGCATCATAGGATCTTTCCGAGCTACGTGGATGGGTGTTTAAATATCCCTGATTTGAGATATAAGGGAATTACGATTATGGGGGTATTCCTAGGCAAGTCAGGTGTGTTTCCTCTTTCTACGAGCCTTCTATTACGTTATTATTATTTTGAGACTTGATGATATGATGTGCCCATTTATATTCCTTATGTCTTCCGTTGATTTGTAGAATGTATGAACGAATGAATGTGATGAGGCCAAGTGGTTCGCTTGAGGACTAGCAATAGTCTTTGGGTGCCAGCCACGTCTTGGGTCCCCTCCTGGGGCGTAAGATTATATTATATTACTTATTTTATTTTTCAAGTTAGCTTAATATTAATTTTTCTTTTTGGTCGAGATAAGGATGAAAATGTAATTTCATACTATAACAAAAAATCCATCAAGAAAAATAAACAGTTCTAGAAACATCTTTCTATATATAGAAAGATGAAATGAATTATGACCATGGGTAAAAATGCAATTTCACGTTAACAAAAATCAACCAACAAATGTTGATCTTTGAGATAGTAAGACACAACGATTTGTAATTCTTCTATTTTGAAAAGCTTAGAACTTATTTTGAATTTTTCAATACATTTAAGTTATTTTTCACAAATGAAAATTCAAAGCACAATTTAGTTTTTCATCAGGCAGTGAATTTGTAATCTCCTCTATGAGGATGTTTGTTTGTCGTATGGGCTACACAAATACCAAAACAAACTACCACTAAAATCTATGAGCCATTTCGAAAAAAGAATGTCATCTTATGACTGTTGAGTATAACTTTATAATAGGGCTTATAACACTTTTGATTTGCTAACTTTCCTCGTCTTGATCTCAACTTCACTGAGGAAGCATCGTCAATTGACTATTAGAGAAATTCTAATGACGTATTTATCACGGTATTTGTACTTCGGGAACTTTTATATATTAAAAAAAATAGTTTGACAATATTATTATAGCTTATCCTCAGTCTGAATAGTACAAAGCAGAAAGGAAAATAGGCGGAGACCCAAACTAACGGCTCACCACTAACATTAGTCTTGAACGTCGATAACTGGCCATATATAACAACAATATTGATCTATGATGATCAAACTACAAAAGAGAAAAGTTGTATTTATTCTCTCAGAATCATACATATTGAGCTCGTGCATAGCACAGGCATATATATATAGTTTAACAACTTCCCAAAATTTTTTTCCAAATTTTTATATACATAATTATTTTTAAATTAAATTTAAAAAATGATATAACTAATTATTAACTAACCTAACTAATTTGTATATATATAATAAAGAAGAGTAATTTGTAATGTGGTTAAGCTTAGTGGCAAGCTATTGAAAAGCCACTTGGAAGTTTTTAGGACAACAAAATTAATAAACACAATAATAAAATCTTTTAATTAAGAGATTACGAATAATTGAATCAGCAAATACATTAGACTTTTAAAATAAAAGTAAAAAAGAAAAGAAAATGAGAAATGGAGGAATATTATTTAAACTACTATGTATATAAATGGAAAAAATTAAAATATAATTTAAAATTAAATATTACCATGTATATACATGATAAAAATCATATATAGATATAATATTATCATGTATATAAGAAGAACATTTTTTAAAATTGAGAAAATACATAAATATCAATATTGAACCAAAAAGGATGTCACATGACATTTTCTGTTTTAATTATTACCGTGTATATAAGAAAAATATTTTTTTAAATTGAAAAAATATGTAAATATCAATATTGGACTAAAAAGGATGTCACATCACATTTTCTGCTTTAGTTTTATTATTACATATAAATATAAATCTTTAGTAGAAGAAATGATCTAAAACTTTAAAAATAATGACAAATCAAATTCTGTAAAAATATATGTGCAATTTAACATTCAGTAACTTAAACTTAAACTCAACATTTTATATATTGAAATAAAAAATAAGAAAAGTCAATTGCTTATTATGTGTCACACACAAAATAAAAAACATTGAACACCGACAAACTAGGAAAAAGTAATTAAAATATAGTAGAAAGAATATACAAAGGATGGTGGGGGCGGGGAGGGAGGGTGCAAAAAATAATATTTTAAAATTATAATGAAATAAGTAGATGAACATATTATTGTCTATAAATTTTAATTAAAGAGATATGAACAATAAAATAGATTTGTTTTATAATAATAAGAATAGAACTACATTATGCTATGTGATAAGCTAATAAAAGCCAATATTAATAATTTAAGACGTCATATGTTATCTTTATTTGTCCATATTTGATTATGAGGGATTGAGGGTGAGGTAAAGTGGTGGACGGGTGGAGTGTTGGGAGAGACGGGATATATTTCATTGAAAAATAATATAGTAGTTAAAAATTTTAAAACATAATATCTTTTAACATGTTCGATAAGACATGTCACGACCCAAAATCGTATCGTGACTAAAGAAAGTAAAATTAACCACAAGACTTAATTCTAATTCCAAACTTGGAGTCATGAGTACAAGAGCATCTAAAGTAGTACGAATACGTAAATACAATATCTCAAATGAAAGATTCATTCCTGATTCTAGGTGCAGACGCACTACTATCTGAAAATGACTCCCATTCCTATTCCCACTCCCTTTCTTACCAGCCTCACATATGGATGATCTGGCCCTTTTATTTTTGTACTCCTCCCTATCTTGTAGCTTCTCTTCCTAAGTTTGTTGCACATAAGTCATCAATCTACCAATGTCCATTGCACTAACCAACATTGCTCCCCTTCATTCCTTCTTTGTCCATCGGCGTAGACCACCTACATATAAGCTAATCCTACTCCTCATATCAGTAACCATTTCTAGAGCATAGCAAGACTGCTTAGTGAACTTGATTATACCCCTACATAGTCATAGAGCCCTTTCAAATTCAAAAACTCTCTTAACTTAGCCACTCTCAATTGTCTCAGGAAGAATCTCCCTAATAAAGCTTCCTCAAACACTACCCAAGTAAGAATTGGTCCACCCTATCCTTTTGTCATGACCCAAGCCTAGGGCATAGTCGTAACACATCGAACAAGATGCCCCTAGGCACCACATCTAAGGTATCTTAGCATATCAAGCATTCATAAGTAAATACATATATATTGAGAAAATAAAATGAGAAATGGACTAAGAGAAATCATTTGAGTTATAAAGAAACATCCCAAACATATATCATTGTACAAAACATACCATCTAAACATGAGTCAATGGGAACTGATACACTGTTCAGTTTCCCTCAAATAGAAAAGACTTTAAATTAAATTAGAAAATAAAAGAGCTATAGTTCTTAAAAAGCAAAAAATACACAGTCTGAATAGTACAAAGCAGAAAGGAAAATAGGCGGAGACCCAAACTAACGGCTCACCACTAACATTAGTCTTGAACGTCGATAACTGGCCACATGTTGGAGGAGTAAGAGAGCCGATCCATATATGATGACATCATGTAGGTAAAATATGCATTAGTAGATTGGAATGTACTAAGTATGTGAGATACAATGCAAACATGAAATTGTAATGCCATCATTCATAAATTGAAAGACTTTAATGCATGAAATGGTAAAGTCATCATTTATGTGAGCTCAAGCATGCACAAGGAAAAATGTTCAATATGAAGTAAAAGTAATACAACATATGAACAAATATGATGGAACAAAGACATCAATTCTCAAATTTTTGGTACAAGACCATAATCGACATATAAGACCGTGAGAGCTACTACATGGAATCCAATATTACCCCTATATTGGACGGGGAGTCCACTTGCTGGGTGGAACTCTGTTACATAGCATGTATTGTCATATAACATAAATGGCCAACATGTATAGACTAGCATCCTACAAAGGATCCTATGGTGGCAAATAGTTAATCGGGCAAAGAGCTACTTTTAATGTTCCCTTACCGAACCCCACCTCAATGCCTCATTTAGTGCTAAGTCATCACATGGAATACTTTTAAAACATATACTTAGTCAAGTAATGACATTTAGAATCATAAGTAGCAATTTCAAAGAGTAGCTCAAAATCTTAGGAACCACCAAGTGAGAATTGTCTTGTCACGTTGGAGACCATCATAAACACCTTTTAAGGACAACATTAACATGCTTATATCTTTGACAAAAAGATTAACTAAAAACCTTTATTTTATGCCCTCATTAATCATTACTCAAATCATGAAAAATCATCTTAAACTTCGTGGGCTTAACCATTACTAGAAAACTCATAAATTAAGAGAGTCATGCATGAACATGGAGAAAAATATACTTATTTAAATCATATGCTAACATTCCATACATAATTATTTAACCTTGGTCATTGCAGTCATTGACATCAACCCAAACCTCATAAAATAAATAGTAAAACCTTTCATGATAACATTGGAAACAAATACATAGTACTACATCATGAAATCATCACTTAAATAATTGGCATGCATGGTTGTAATTTAAGGAACTTAAAAAGAAGTTAAAAACCTTTAAGGAAGAACGTTTTGGTGAAAGAAACCCACAAATCAACTCGCATACTTTGATTGAAGCCCAAGAGGAAGGAATTTGAAGTTGTGAGGAAGAATCTTGAAACCCTAGCCTTTTTGCCTTGCTTCCTAGAGAGAATATTGCCTTATAATATTTTGGAAAATAGAAGAACGAAAAAGAATAAGGATCTTAAGGATTTTAGGTCTAATTATGGGCTTAAGAAATCATACAAATGATGTAGTTTAAGTCAAAAATTCACGAAAAAGACAAAAATTTCCTTCATTAAAAATATCGGACTCAGACCATGAGACCTCGATTATGGGTCTTGGACTCAACCATGAGTCATAGTTTGAGTCATCCAGTTCTTCTTTTCCAATCTTCAGAGTCTTGTTACTGATCCATCAAACCACAAAACTATTCCACAGGCTGTAAACCAATCCATGAGACGTGGATCACCTCGTGGAACCCTTCCACACTTAACCAATTTTCCACTTCCTTGGGCCCCAATCCACAACATAAACCACGGACCATAAATAGGACCATGGCTCATTTTATTGGTCATGGTTTCTTTCTAGAAACTCCAAATTTCCTTCAACTTCTGGAACTCACTCTGCAACTCATTCTACGATTCATGTTTTCTTCCATAGGTCGTAAATGGTTCTCGTAGACTATTTTTACACTTAGAAAAATTCATCATTCTGAAGTCCCTATTCACGAGCCTGGTCTACAGCTCGTGGATTGAACCATGGGCCGTTAATTAGGCTCGTGAAATGACCTTGAACCTTTTCAGTCTAACTTTCTTTGCACTTCCAAGTCTTCTAACTTAAGGGTCCTTACAATATCTCTCCTTTGGGAATATTCATCCCTGAATGTACTTAAACATAGTTTCTAAAGAGTTAAATAAGTATCTAACAACCCAGCATGAATGTGAAATTACAATTTAAACATCCTTTTATGAAATTTTCAAAATCCATAGTCAAAACATGTCTTTAAATAGTCCATTAACATGCAAATAGGCATATGTATCATGTAAGACCTGAAATGCAAGGAATTGAAGATTTTGGGTAAGAATAATTTAATACCTTAGACTTGAATGGAGTGGAAATGATAGGGATACACTACATCATGTTCGCTTCTGCTTCCCATGTTGCACATTCAACTTGTTGATTCCTCCTAAGCACTTTGACGGATACAACTTACTTATTTCTTAGCCTCTTTACTTGCCGATCTAGAATTTCAACCTAAACCTCCTCATAAGTCAAATTTTCTTCAATGTCCACATCTTCCAATGGGACTATAGAATTTGGATCACCCATGAACTTCCTCAACATTGATATATGAAAAATCGAATGAATCACGTCCATCTCCATAAGTAATTCCAACTCATATGCCACTTTGCCAACCCTTTTCACAAGCTTGTAAGGCCCTACATATCTAGGGCTTAATTTTCCCTTTTTGCTAAAGTGGATCACACCTTTTACGGGAGACACCTTCAAATAAACCCAATCACCAATGTTGAACTTAAGGTCCCTTCTCTTCACATCGTAGCAGGACTTTTGCTGACTTTGAACCATTTTCCATAGTGCCCACGAGTAAGTCTAGCCCTAGCAAGGCCATCTCACCAACTTAAACCACCCAATAGGTGATATATATTATCTACCATATAGAGCCTCAAATGGTACCATCTCAATGCCTGAAAGGAATCTATTGTTGTAGGCGAACTTAACGAGATGTAACTAATCATTCAATCTCCCTTTAGACTCCAATACACAAGCTCTTAATATATCCTCCAACATTTAAATTGTGCTTTCATCTAGCCCATCGATTTAAGGATGGAAGGCAGTACACAATTTTACGTTAGTACCAAGACCTCTTTGAAAAGATTTACAAAAGTGAGAGCTAAATTGGGCTCCAAAATCTGAAATGATGGACAATGGAATTTTATGCAACCTCACCAACTCCTAGATGTACAATTTAGAATAGTCCACGATAGTAAATGTTGTTTTGACCGGTAAGAAACAAGCCAACTTTGTTATTCTATCCACTATCACCCATATGAAGTCAAAGTGCTTCTTAGGTTTAGGCAATCCTCCTACAAAGTCTATACTGATCTCTTGCCACTTCCAAGTAGGAAAATCAATGTCTTGAGCTAGACCACCCGACCTTTGATGTTCAACCTTAACTTGTTAGAAATTATAGCATTCAGATAGAAACTTTGCGATGTCCTTCTTCATTTCATTCTACCAATAAACTTCTCTCAAGTCCCTATACAACTTTATGGAATCGGGATGAATGGAATAGGAAGAGTTGTCAAACTCTTCCAAAACCATCTTTAACTCACTATCGTCTAGTACGTACAATCTCCCTTAGTAGTGAAACACGATATCTCCCTATTGTTTGAAGACCTTTATTTTTCCTTCTTTCACTAAGGCCTTTAATTCAACCAAGGAAAGACCAAGATATTTCTTAGACTTGACATCCTCAATCAATGAACACTCCGATTGCTAATTGAGGCCTAAGGTAGAGCAGTAACTGTATTAAATGTACTAGCAATGACTTTTGAGGAATTATTGATTCAAATTTTTTACCACTACCAGTATCATTCAACTTCATCCTCAATTTAACAAACGTATAGACTTCCTTGGCTAACTCCCTTTTTTAGCATCTTCTAAGTGAGACATGCTTCCAATGGACACCACACCAGAAGCGTCAGCACCATGTTAGCCTTACTTGAGTGATGCTTCACACTCATATCATTGTCTTTGAGAAGCTGTAACTATCTTTGTTGCCTTAAATTGAGATCCTTTAGAGAGAATACATGTTGAAGGCTTTTTAAGTCAGTGAAAACATCCATGTGAACCCCATACAAGTATTGATGCCAAAATTTTAATGCAAACACTACGACAGCAAACTCAAGATCATGGGTTGGATAGTTCTTCTCATGAACCTTTAATTGCCTTGAGGCATGGGCAATCACCTTACCATGTTCCATCAACTCGCAACCTAGACCAATCCTTAAGGCCAATAGACAACAAATCCATCAATTCCTTTAACAAAGTTAAGATTGGAGCCAAAGTCAATCGATCCTTCATGGTTTGGAAACTCTTCTGACACTCATCCATCTATACAAAATTTATTTTCTTTTGGGTCAACTTAGTCAATAGAGATGAAATAAAGGAGAAATCTTCAAAAAATCTTCTATAATATTCGAATAAACCCAAGAAACGCCTAATGTTAATAGGAGTCAATGGCCTCAGCAATTTCTCACCGCCTCCATTTTCTTAGGACCAACCTTAATCCCATCACCCAATACCATATGCCCAAGAAAGACAACCTTTTTCAACCAAAATTCACACTTGCAAATTTTACAAATAATCCTTTCTTCGTTAAGGTTTGTAACAACACTTTTAGATGCTCTATGTGTTCTCTCTCACTTCGAAAAGAAATTAAAGTATCATCTATAAATAACACAATGAACATATGAAGGTAGGGTTAAAATACCCTATTCATAAGATCCATGAAGATTGTCGATATATTAGTAAGGAAGAAATATATCACCATAAATTCAAAATAGCCATATCTAGTCTAGAAAGTCATTTTAGGGATGTTAGTCTCCCTCACCCTTAGTTGGTGATATCCGGATTGCAAATAAATCTTAGAGAAATGCTTAGCTTTGTGTAGTTAATCAAACAACTTATCTATCATGGGTGTGGATATTTGTTCGTAGTGGTGAATTTATTGATTTGTCGGTAGTCTATACACATTCGGAGTGACCCATCCTTCTTTCTCACAAATAATACCGGAGCACCCCATGAAGACCTACTAAGTCTAATGAAACCCTTTTCCAAAAAATCCTTTTATTGTTCCTTTAACTTCTTCAAATCTGCTGAGGCAATTTACAAGGAGAAATAGATATAGATTGAGTATTGGGTAAGAGATCTATGCCGAAATCTATTTTCCTTTCGGGAGAAACACCCGGTAACTCATTCGAAAAGACATCGAGGAACTCATTTACAATAGGAGTTGACTCAAGAGAGGAAAGTTTAGTAGTGACATCACTAACACTCATTAGATGATATATGCACCTTTGGAGATCATTTTCTAGGACTTTAGATGTGAGATAAACTGACCTCTACATGAGGAACTACTACCCTCCACTCAAGAATGGACTAATTTGGAAATTAAAACTTGACTCTACGTGTCCGACAATTTATGGAAGTGTAAGAACCATGCAACCAATCCATCCCAAGTATAACAACAAAATCAACCTTAGAGAGTTCTACCAAGTCACAAGGGACAACCTTATGCAATATGGACATGAGACAATGTCTATAGACCCTTTGTGCAACTATAGACTCTCCTACAGGAGTATACACTTCAAAAGGTTCATCAAGGACTTTGAGACATACATGAAATCTATCTACAAGGAAAGAATTTACAAATGATAAATTTTCTCCCGGATCTAACAATGCATATGGATCAAAATTATAAACTTTTAACATACTGATAACATGTAGAGCCTCTTCTTTGCGGCCATAATAAACATATAACCAATTGGTCCTGGGGAAGCATGTATTAGAGCTGGCCAAACGCTTCTCTTATGGGCCTTCCATATTTAGCACAATTGGCAGTTTGTGTCTAGTTGGTAGACTTTTGGCCTCCTTGATTTTTTCCACTTTGAAATTTGTTGTTACCTCCACTCTTTTGATGGGATACCCTCTACCATCCACCCGAACCATCTTGGACTCTCTAGCTCGCTCTATTAGCTTTTCTTCCTCAATTTGTTCTGCATAAGTCATCAAATGGGAGATGTCCATTTCCTTCACAAGCAATGTGGTTTTGCACTCTTTAGACACCAAATGTGACACTCCATGTATGAAATTGCTCATCCTTGCTCTTGTGTCTGCTACCATGAGTGGGACATATTTGGAGAGTTTGGTGAATTTGAGAGAATACTTTCTCACACTCATGTGCCCTTGCTTGAGATTGATGAATTCTTACACTTTGGCCTCCCTTAGCTCTAGCTGGAAGAATCAGTCAAGAAAGCACCCTTGAACTCCTCCTATTCAATTTGACCCGCTCCTGAGCCCCTCTCCTCACCCATTGCTCAAACTATATTTTCACCACACCCTTTGGTTGGTACACCACCAACTCAGACTTTTCCTGTCATGGGACTCCTATCATGGCAACAATCTAGTAAGCCTCATCAATGAAGTCTATGGGATCTTTATCCACCTTAGAGCCATGAAATTTTGATAGACTTATCCTTATGAAATCTTGAACCCTTGTAGCCGATATGGGCACTTGAAAAGGGATAGAAATCTCCCTATTTCTTGGTTAGCGAAAACTTAGGCTAACATAGTGAAGGCAACTCTAAACCCTGCATAGGACACCCTATCATCTTGTTAGAAAGGAGGGGCTTGTTATTCAAATGTTTTTCTTAGTTGAGGAGCTCTTCTTGGTGGCACGATCTAGAAATAGCAAAGAGAACATCGTTAGATATATGGGAACCTTAGACAACTCTAAAGCCATGAAATGAGTTATCAAGAATGGAAAATTTTCTAAACGCTGCATAGCCTCTCATTCATGGTTGTGGTGTGCTTCGCAACCTTGAATAAGACTCTACTCGATGCGATATGTTTGGACATCCAAGGAACATTTTAAAATCTCATATTTGATATAAATTTTTCATGACCCAAGCCAAGGGCTTAGTGGTAACATGGCGAATGAGATGTTCGTAGGCATCGCATCCAAGCCATCTTAGCATGTTAAGTATTCATAGGTAAATATGTACATATTGCGGAGATAAAATGGGAAAAGGACTAAGGGAAATCATTTGAGTTATACAAGAACATCCCCAAAATATATCATTGTCCAAAACATACCATCTAAACATGAATCAATGGGAACCAATGCATGGGTCAATTACCCTCAAATATTAAAGACTTTAAATTAAATTAGAAAGTAAAAGCCTCCAGTTCTTAAAAAGCCAATAATACACATCATCTGAATAGTACAAAGTAGAAAGGAAAATAGGCGAAGACCCAAACTAAAGGCTCATCCCTACACTAATTTTGAACACTGATAATTAGCCACGTACCGGAGTAGAAGGAGCGTTAGTCCCTACATAGTGACATTATGTAGGAAAAACATGCATTAATACGTTGGAATATACCAAAGTATGTGAGATGTAATGCAAATATGAAATTGTAATGCCATCATTCATAAATTGAAAGACTTCAATGCATGAAATAGTAAAGTCACCATTTATGTGAGCTCAAGCTTGCACAAGGAAAAATGTTCAATATGAAGTAAAAGTAACGGAATATATGAACATATGTAATGGAATGAAGACATCCAATCTCACACTTTGTGTAAATGGACCATAACCGGCATATAAGACCATATGAGCTACTACATGGAATCCAATATAAACCCCTACACTGGAATGGAGATTCCACTTGTCGGTTGGAACTCCATCGCATAACATGCATCATCAAATAAAATAAATGGCCGACATTGATTAACTAGCTTAACCTACAAGGGCTCCTATGGTGGTACATAGTTAATAGAGCAAAGGGTTGCTTCTAAGGTTCCTTTACCAAATCCCACCTTAATGCCTCATTCGGTGCTAAGTCATCCCATGGAATACTTTAATAAAATATACTTAGCTAAGTAATGACACTTAGAATCATAAGTAGTTGTTTCAAAAAGTAGCTCGAAACCTTAGGAACCACCAACTAAGAACTGTTATATCACGTTGGGGACCATCATAAATATGTTTTAAGGGGAACATTAATGTGCATATATCTTTGACAAAAATATTAATTTAAATCCTTTCTTTTATGCACTCATTAATCATTTTTAACCATTTAGTAAAAAACTCATAAATCAAGAGAGTCATGCATGAACATGGGGAAAATATGCTTATTTATTCATATGCTAATAGCCCACACATAATCATTTAGCTTGAGTCAGTAGGGTCATTGATATTAATCCAGAACGCATTGAAATACATAGTAAAACCTTGCATGATAATATTGGAGACAAATACATAGTAATACATCATGAAATCATTACTTAAACCATTCACATGCATGGTAGTAATTTAAGAAACTTAAAGAAAAGGTAAAAACCTTTATTGAAAGAACTTTGTAGGTGAAAAAAACCCAAAAATCAACTTATATACAATAATTGAAGCCTGAGAAAAAGGAACTTGAAATTGTGAGGAAGAATCTTGAAACCCTAGCCTTATTGGCTTTCTTCCTAGAGAGAATATTGCCTTAAAATATTTTGGAAGATGGAGGAATGAAAAGAAATGAGGATCTTAGGGATTTTAGGTCTGATTAAGGGCTCAAGAAATCACAAAAATGACATAGTTTATGTCTAGGATTCACGAAAAGGACAAAAATGCCCTTCATTAGAATGGCTAGACTCAAACCATGAGACCTCGATTATGAGTCGTGGACTTAACCACAGGTCATGGTTTAAGTCATCATGTTCTTTGTTCTAATCTTTAGAGTCTGGTTACTGCCCCACCAGACCATAAAACTATTCTACAGACCGTAAAGAAATCCACGAGACATGGATCACCTCATGAAACCCTTCCACACTTAACAAATATTCCACTTCCCAGGGCCCAAATCCACAACACAAACCTTAGACCATAAACACAACCACAAGAAGTCTTATTGGTCATGGTTTCCTTTCTAGAAATTCCAAATTTCCTTTATCTTCTGGAACTCACTCTATGAGTAATTCTACTAGTTGTGTTTCTTTCTACGGATTGTAAATTGTCCTTGTGGACTTTTTTGACACTTAGCGAAATTCCTCATTAGGTGTAGACTTTGTGAACTCAAGCGGGCTCATTCTCAGAAACTCATGAAACCTGGAGGTATCTAGAGTATCTTGTCTGCCTGCTACTAGTACTGTCACTATCTGAGCCAAAGTTTAAATGGCCTGGCAACATTCAGCATTGGAGATGTTAACATGTGGTGGCTGCTCTTTAGGCACACCGTACTCCTTGCACTTTAGTAACTTGTTGTTTAGGATGGTTGTTGTTCTATTTTGCAAGGCGTCCTCTACCCCTTATTGGTACGGCAACTCATTTTGGAGGCATCATCTAAAATCAAAATGTGAATGCACAAATTAGAAGAGAGTTTTCTTATAACTTGAAAGAAGTGATACAATTTCTAATGTCCTATAGCCTCCTGATTATAAATGTGGTGCATAACATACTCATAATTAAGACTTTACTAGAGACTGCTTCATAGACTCCTGGGACTCGTGAACACTATCCTCTAATACTAAGTTTGTCACAATCCGAGAGGGTACCCTAGATATGGCTGACACTCAAAAATTATTTTGGTTCCAAAGCAAACAACTTGGCTTTATCATTTTTCCAATCAACAACAAAAGACTCATTCAACTATAAAAAGTCAATAAAATATATAATATAACTTAACAAACCTAACTCAAAGGTTAAGGGCCAAAGGCCAACAATCTAACTCCAATTCAACATTAAAAGAATAGTCGAGAAGGAACAAATTAAGAGATAAAGATCTCAACATTCAGTCAACTACTATCTATTTCTAGTTTATGAAGCCTCTATCATTACTATATAGATGGTAGTAATAGCAGGTTCATGGCTATTTTAAATCAAAATAAAGCACTAACTCAAAGACTCTAAAATGATATCCTCCAAATGCAGGAGAGGACTTACCAACAAGTTGAATACAAATAAGTTCCTCAATGAAGCACCTGTTCATGATCTCTAAAACCTATTTTTGCATCATGAGAAGATGTACACCAAATGGACACTAGCATGTGGAATGTATGAGCATAGAAAATGGTAGAATAAAACATGCATTAAGAAAATTCAGCTACTCAAATCAGAAAAATAAGGAACTCAATCAGAATGTCATAAGTCTAAAGCAAGAATAATATTTAGATAGAGACCAATCATATACAATCTAATCCAATCATTAGAGTACTATCAAGACCTATCTGAGAGTTTCTCTTATCCGACAACAATTACTTATGAGCCAATAATCACACAAAAAGTTCATTGTTACTGCCACAACATTCCAATACATTACAAAGATAAAGGACGAATCAACTAGTAGCGGATCTACCCTAGTAAATCAAGTCAACTTAAGGGATAATATAAAAGGAATTCATCTAATTTATGATTCAATTTTCACCTAAGCTTGGCTAACAGTTATTGAGTTCATATTGATATTATCTCTTACTTAATTCAGTACTGGATACTTCTTCCAAGACTCAATATTCATAAGACATTATCTAATCAGTTTAATTAATCTAATCTACAAGCCTCATATGGACTCTTATCAGTTCATCAGTTCTATTATAATCAAACCATTCAACTAATCAATCCTAATCATATTGTTTCAAGAGTAGTTTGGATATGTATTTGTCACGATCTGAGGGTAGGGCGTAGGAATGACAAGGAGAATGAAAACCTGAGAGTCCGTAAATAAGCCTCATAGCATCCACATACACGTCATCAGTTCAGAAGTGCATAATTAGACAATAAACACATAGTTCTAGGGGGTGGAAAAGTATGACTCACGCTATGGGGATGCCATAGGGATAGGGATTTGCATGGATTCACATAGCACATAGGACATAAGAACTAAGGGGCGAGTAAGAATGGCTCATGCTATGGGGATAGAAGGGACGTAGGACTTTCCATATTTCTACATCTAATCATGAACATATTATCATAACATCACATCAAGAGATGACCATAGTCATAGTCTCCACAAGCAATAAGCATAACACACAACAAGCCCGTACAAAGAGTTTACATGATATCCAATAATGCCTTTAGGTCATAGATTAGGTTGGGAGCCAAGACATGTTTGGTCTCACCCTTAAATTCGAGACATAAGCATCATAACATATGAGGTAGATAGAAGTTAGCTTGTCCTTGGATGATAGGACTCACCACAAGCAACTCTTTATCACTCAAGCTAGTCGTCAAGAGGTGGAAGATGGTAGTCTCCGGTCCCTATGTGGTAAGATCATGTAGGCAAAGAGTATATGTTAGTATGTTTGAATGTACTAAGTATGACATGCAAATGCTTATAAACACGTAATCTTGTAATTCAATATTTGATGACAAGAGCACAAATATATAGAGCGAAGTATATAAGAAAAATAATAATATATCAATATGCCATGAAATCTATGATGCATGAAATGCCATAATACTTCAAACATAGTGGAGATGGGATCTTAGCCGACATATAAGATCAAGCGAGCTATTACTTGAAATACTGATGTTGCCTTTATACCTGAGAAAGAGTGGATTACTTGTCAAAGGTAACCCATACACTCACCTTATAGGAATAACACCCATTTTGGAGAGTGACTCACCTAAATAGAATAACACCTATTTTGGAAGGTACCTTACCTTACTGATATGCTATCGAAATACAATACTTTTTATGCTTAAAACTTGAAATTTTATTTGTTCTCAATGCGATGTTAGTTGGTTTTATGTGTATTTCTTTTATATTTGCAGGATTCTAGGGTTGGCCTTGATTTTGGGAAGAAATACAAAAGTTATTGATTTTTGATGCAAAACAAGACCTTTCACGGGATGCAGAACACTCTATGGGCCGTGAAGGTAATTTCATGGACAAATTTAGTGAGGAGCTAATTTTTTTTGAATTTTATTCTATGAACATGCAAATGGATCATAGAATAATTTACGAGTCATAGAATAAGGTTTGTTACCTTAGGATCAAAGATTGGAACTTTCTAAAGATTCATCAGACGAAACCCCCTTTTGGGTCGTAAACCACTTTATGGGTCGTAGAGGGGATGTTATAGACTTCAAGTCCAGTTTTGCAATATGGCCCATAAACCCTATTATGAGGCAGGCCTACCCAGCTATCTATTGAGTTTAGGACTTGTCTTTTAAATATTATAAATAGATTTTTAGGTTTTTTTCAGTAATTTTCACACAGTAGTCAGAGAACTCAATAATTAGAGAGAGAAAATAGTGAGATTACATTGGAGAGTTGTGAGAACACTTGTACTTTGATTTTATCTTTAATACTGTGATTCTCTTTGAAGTTTGATTAGCTTGTTAATTCAATTATGTAAGTGTTCTATTATATTATTTCAAATCATAAGTCTTGCATCTACATAAATCATGAATAGCTAATTCCACAACTAGGGTTATGGGAACTATGAAAAACTAACAAGGTAAAACTAGATAATTCATAATTCTTGGAAAGTGTGCATGCATATTTTAATTAACTCTCTTCTTTTTGCATGTTTTCTGATGGTGGCCAACAATAGAACATACCTAGTGTTACTGATTGGACCAAGGTAGTAATGAATAGGAAAGAGATTAATTAACGGGATTTGATTGATGTGTTCTTATCTAATGAACCAAACTAGGCCAAGGGGATGTTTTAATAAGACTAATAGGTAAGGGTTAGTACTATACACTATGGAGATGGGCCAAGTCGCACACACTAGAAAAGAATTAGATTATTTGGTGATACTTAGTTAGAGACTCATGGGAAACACAATACCCTAGTTTCTCTCCATATTGACTTCACTATTATGTTAGGTAGGTTTATTTTCTATTGATTATTGCAAACCCCCCTCCTTCGGGAAAGTAAGTTGGTTAATTTCTCAAATTGCGGTGAATGAATTCTCTTTAGTCTACGTATTCCCTTGGGTTCGACCCTAACTTTGGTTAGGTTCTATTTCTTGACATGACCATTTTATCCTAAAAATGGAGGTGTAACTTAGGTGACATCAAGATTTTGGCACCGCTGCTGGGGAATACAGCTAGACTTAGTTAATTCATAGGAATTTGAGTATTAATCCTTATTTCTGCATTTTACATTTTTTGTTGTTTTTATTTTCTTTGCTGGGTTTAAGTGTAGTGTATGCCAAATACTCGAAGGTGAGATAGAAACTTGACTCTGTTTGACCCAGATATCCACAAAATATTAAGGAGAATGACCCAAGATAACATCAACAACACAGCTAATGCAACTCTGAATATAAATGAGAATGAAAATGCTGACCATGAGAACCCATCTCCTCTTGAGGACATTGCTCCACAACCTTAGGATTTCAATGCCAATGCTTACCATTAGAATCAATACAGGCTGAGTCCTATGGCTATAGAGGTGACTGGAGCTATTGTGTTGCCACTACTATTAGAAGACACAAAGTTCACAGTGTTGAGTTGATTGCTTTAGATACAATAGAACTGTAGGCTATTTACGGGCATGCGATCGGAGGATCTTCATAGCTATCTATACAATGTTGTATTCATCAGCAAAAGTGTGATGGGATCACATAATCTGTCTATGGATGTTGTGAGACTTTGTGTCTTCCCACTATCTCTTACTGGAAATACAACATTATGGTTATCTGATCTCCCACAAAGTTTGATCACCAGCTAGGCTGAAGTACAGAAGGCCTTTATGGAGAGGTACTTCCCTAGATCGAAGAAGCTCAAGTTGGAAGACTAGATCAACAACTTTGAGCAACTTCCTAGTGATTCAATCAATACTACATGGGAGCGGTTCACCAAATGCTTGAGGTTTGTCCCAAATCACAAGATCATTGATGATGCCTTAGTAGAGATGTTTTACCGTGTCCTTGATGAGAACAGTCAGGCTTGTGCTAATACTATCATGAGGGGAATTTTCTTAGATTAGTCATTCACAAGGATAGCAGAATAGATAGAGAGAGTGGTTAAGACTAATTGTGCATAAGGGCATAGAGATAGAGCAATCTACCAAAAGTTTGTACCATGTTAGTATTGGTTCGGAGTAAGCTAAGATAAAGGAAGAAATTATACAAGAGCTTGCTCGAATTCACACAGGTATGGAAGTGATGATGAAGCAGAACTAGGAGTGAGTCAATGCAGTGGTTCATCAATCTCCACGTGCACCCATGTATGATGAGCCTTATTATGAGGAGGACACCTATTTCATTGCTGATCAGATGAGGGATTTCTAGACAAACAACCAAGGGTCCAATCAAGATTATTGGTTCCAAGATCAAGGAAACCAAGGTTGAAACTTCAACAAAGATAGAACTTTCAAGGACAAGCACGGAGGATATTATGACCAGAATAGGGGCCCAGAGAGAGATGCAGATTGGGTCATAGAGATGGCTTCAGAAATAGTCTTTATATGCCACCACATAATCATGATATAAGTGTAAATAGTTCAAGGATTGAGGAGATATTTGATCGCATATTGAAGAAAGCTGAGACACAAGATAAGACTCTAAGGGGTATGAAATCTAAGATTTCTAGCATCAAACAAAAAATTGAGTCTCATTTTGTAGCTATCAAACAGCTTGAGCAATAATTTGGTCAAGAGTTAACTCAACTCAATCAACATTAGAGGGGAACATTGCCTAGAAACATAGTTCAGAATCCTAAGAATGAAGGTAGTATATAGCGGTTACTACTCATAGTGGTAAGAGCACCATTGATCCCCCCATGCCAATTGATGAGAATGATGTTCGATAGGACACAGTTGCGGCCAAGGATGAAGATGTAGGAGATTATCATGGAAAAGATGGGGTAAGTAAAGCTGCTGATGTGCCACATAAGTTGAAGCCCATTACTAGGCCTCCTCCTCTTTTTTCTCAAAGAATCAAAAAGAGGGAGAAGGAAGGCAAGTTTAAGAACTTTCTCTCCATGGTGAAACAACTCTCCATCAACATCCTTCTCATTAGGCATTGGAGAAGATGCCAGGGTATGCCAAGTACATGAAAAACTGGTGCTTTCACCATCCGTGCACCATTGGATATGTGGAGTTCGAAAGGGCACTGTGTGATCTAGGTGCTCACATTAATCTGATGCCCCTTGTGGTCTTCAAAAAGCTAGGATTGGGAGCCCCTACTCTGACAAGCATGTAATTATTGATGGCCGGTCGTATAGTGAAGAAGCCTGTGGGGATACTATATGATGTGTTGGTCAAAGTGGAGAAGTTTTTATTCCCTATAGACTTTATGATCCTAGATTGAAAATTTAACTTCGACATCCCAATCTTCTTGGAAAGACCATTTCTATCTACTGGGTGAGCACTGGTGGATGGAAGCTGGTCAACTCAGGTTTAGATTAAATGACAAAGAGGTTGTCTTCAATATCTGTCAGTCTATGAAACGGCCAGATGATTTGAAGAATAAAGTCTGGGTAATTGGTGAAGTCTGAGTAACCAATTTTTCCAAGTCATGCCGCGACAATAAATCAAGCGATACTTGGGAGGCAACCTGTGGTCTTTGATGTAATAGTATAGTTGTAGCTTTATTTTCAGTTATTGGACTCATAGGTAGATTGTTTTCTTATATTTTGGTTGTAATTTTAGACAATAGATTGGTTATAAAGGGTAACAGTGTGTTCTATGAAGAATATATAGGTACATGGCTAACTCAGCCATTTTTAGGTGAGAAGAGCATCAGGAAGAGACTATACGACTAGTTCTAGGAGTCATAAAACATATTACAATCCATACACCATCTTGTAGATATTTCTAGTAAGCAAAACATTGTGTACTCCACTCTACGAGCCAACTTTACGATCCGTAGATAAAACTAGGGGTCATGAATGGGACTCGTGGACCCCAGGTGAGTTTTCTAAAACTTTTCTAGGTGTTAAGGTTTCTACAACCGACTCTATGAGTTGTACATTACTCTAAGACTCGTACACTATTTTGTAAAACTTGGTCCTGAAATCTACGGTTTGGACATTCTAAAAAACCATAGTTCACGAGCCATAAAATACTCTACAGCCCGTAATTAGGGTTTCGTAGAGTCAAAACCCATTAGATTTCAGTTGACCCACTCTAGGTATAAATAATAAGGTCAAATTATTTTGACCCCATTTCAAACCTAAATTAAAAAACACCCGGCCAACCCCACCCCCAAGCAATTTCGACTACCGACGACAATCGTACCCCTATTTTTTGGCAAGATTTTTTGGTGACCTAGGGTTTTTGTGCCTCTTCACCTCCTTCTTCTTCTGTAATTTAGTCATATAACTTAGTAAGTTTTTGATTAATCACATACCTTTAATTTGCCTATGTTTGTACAATTAAATTGGAAATTATGTTGGGAATGGTAGTTTAGACACAAAACCATGTGTGAAATTGATATGTTGCTAATTGAATTAGGGTTGCCCATGTTTGAATATGATTTTAAGTCTAGAATTGGGTAAAGTTCCCTCGATAGTATGATTTGAATAGTATGTTTGGCACCTATTGAATTACCTAAAATTAATTATGTGTAATTTGTTGGTGATGACATATGTGTATATTTTTATTGTAAAATTATTCATATGTGGTCGAAAGGGTTGGGAAAAATATGTCTAAGTATTTTTGATGGGGTATACACATTGAATAGTATGTTAGGGTATTGGTTGTTGTGTGAAAATCATGTAGATGTGTGCATTTTGCTTCGATGTTGTTAGAATAAATATTGAAAAAGTCATATAGGGTCCATTGTGATGAACTTGTAATCTCAGATAACCGAGTCTCTAGTTTACGAGTGGCTTTTACGACCCGTGGAACATTCTATGTGTCGTAATTGCCCCTCGTACAAGATTTCAGCAACTTAGAGTTTCTGTGTATTCATCAGACGAGACTTTCTATGAGTCATAGAACACTTTACGACTCGTAGAGAGGTCTCATAGATCCCTGGCTCAAATAATTTCAGACACTGGAAATCTCTACAACTTAGTCTACGACTCATAAACTATTTTACGAGTCATACATAGTCTCATAGACTTTTCTAGTGAGAGAAACTTAATATCATAAACTATTTTACGAGAGCCCTTTGTAACTCGTAGTATCTGCTAAGGCCCATAAAAGTGCCCTTGTGGACCCTTTTGCAACTCAGCTTGACTTCTTTTTGCATTTCATTCTTTGATATTTAGGGCTAACAAAGGTGTATAAATGCTCATGTTTTAGCTGTTATAGCTCCAAAAGCTAAGCATAACGAGAACAGGGCCACACAGAGAAGGCTCAGAGATGAGTCTTCGGAGGACGAGCAGACTCTGACCTCGAGTGGATCATTAGAGGACCCTGGCATCCACCCAAACCCAGAGGTTTCTAGGCCTCAGACTAGAGCTGCTGCTAGAGCTGAACAAACTTAGGTTCTCGTCATTCGCTCTCCCTAGTCTAATGAGGGAGGCTATGATGAGATCTCAATATCTGTCAGT
>DF363706.1:28933-58214 GCA_000787875.1 Solanum virginianum | reverse complement strand
GGTTCGGTTTGCGGTTTGGTTCGGATTTCGGTTTGGTTTTGCTCACCCCTAATGAGTGTGATCCAAACACCTGTTCCACAGTTTAGATGATATGTCTTTACGACTTTTCTTTTATGAATCAAATTAACCTCTCATCATTAAGTCAAAAGTTATAATTGATAGCAAAATGCAACTGTATTTCTTTACTAAGACTCTCATGCAAACACTATGGCCCATGTTCGATCATGACTCTAATCTGGACTACTTCAACCCTCTCATGAGCCTTGTTATAGCTACGCATCATGTTAACATTATTCAATATATATCAAGTGGAGAAAACTTATTCAATGTAAAGCTCTATGCGAGAAAATATTTTTTCAAAATAATATATTAAAAATATAGGGTTATTCTTTTACATAAAACATACCTAAAGAATAGCGACTGTGAGTTTCTTTTGTCATAAAAAGATAAAATTTATATTTTAATACACAATATTAATCATGTATAACGAATCCCAATATATTTATACTAATACACACCATATTCATAAAGTTGACAATTTTTTGGTAAAATACTTGCAAAGGAATTTATAAAGATTTGAATTTTATAAATCATTTCTTAATTTTGTTATGAACTTATATATATAAAATATCATTCGTCCTGAAGCTAAACAATTAGCTGCACGAACCGTTTACCTCTAGGATCAATATACTAGCAATTTAATTTAAAATAAACAATATAATATACATGAAAAATAATGATACATGATCAATCAATGTCACCATATACCTCATCATTCACGCAGCAAAAATTAAAAAAATAGGAATCTTGGTCGACGTAAATAAAGTAAATATTCAATAAAAATAGAGTATATCTTAAGATGTAAATAAAAATAAAATAATCAATGCACTCTTCCTAATTAATACAAGTCGTCCCATGATAAGTACTTTCTCTAATTCATATTAAGTGAATTGTTGAGATATGACATAAGTATTATTGAAGAAAAAATATTTAAAAACATAAATAAAGACTATTTTTCGCTATTGCCTTTTGGTTATTTTAAACTATTCTCCGAAAACATATAAAATAGTTAAGAACCTCATTATAAAAAAAATACAGGAAAAAAGTCACAATAATTCTTTTGAACTTAGAGCGCTTCATTTATTTTGGACAATGAATTTTTTTTAAAACAATTTTTCACTTAATATGGAGCAGAAGTTAGCGTCCTTCACGTCCATTAAAAAATAATAAATATATGATATAATTGAAAGCAATAGTACTATTTTTTGTCTGAAATTCATTCAGTGACACTTATTTTGGGACAATTCTATTATTATTAACACAATATTTATTTAAGACAATAAAAAATATTTTTTAAGAGATACATAAATAAAAATCACAATAGAAACAAAACTATGCATGCAAATTTATCATAAGTTTTAGATCCGCATTAACCGGCAAAATATATGATACTTCATCCAATATAAGTGAATTATTGAAATTTAAGATTATAATTTAAATAGTAATTTTCTAATGTTATTTTTTTTATTCTCTTCAAATTTTTCTTAAAAATAGAGAGTATATTTATTCGAAAATGTAGTTTAATACTAACTTTTTTTATATAAAAAAAAAATTGTTTTGTTTTCTCTTTTTGTTCTTTTTTCCTCCTAATTTCCTTTTCCCTTGGTTGGATCCGTCTATTTGCGTTGTTTGGTTTTGTTTTCTTTCTTTATTTCCTATTAATCTCCTTTTCCTTTTTCGGTTTAGTTTATCTAATCTAATAAATTACTGAGCTTTAAAAGTAAATTACTTTAAAATTCATGGATATTGTCGAAAGTCTGATTTAAAATTTTATTGAAAAAGTATATTTTCAACATGAAAAGCACTTTAAAATCTTTAAATAGATATAATCCCTAAATTAGAAGAACTTTGCTTTTTCATTCTCCCTCCATCTCGAAAAAGAACTATTAAAATAGTTATTATTACTCAAGATTTAGAAGATCAAATTCTTTAAATAAATTATTGCAACAGAACAAGATCAGTGTATTCGATAAAGTTCTTTCACACTTACTAGTGGTGATTATTCAATTATCACTAGTTAATGACAATTGAAATGTGTATAAGCTAGTTCATATATCATTATTAATATCTATATTTTTAATACAAAACATAAATTTATATATAAAAATTTAATAAATATCATGTCTGCATTCACAATTTTAAAATACAATGATTCAATGCTAAGAATCTTAAAACATTGGATCCAAAGAGTTGAAATCATAGATAAAAACCTAAACTCTCAAAGAGAAAACTTTTAATTTAGAGAAACATAAACATAATCCGTTGTCGTCCAGCGGTTAGGATATCTGGCTTTCACCCAGGAGACCCGGGTTCGATTCCCGGCAACGGAACTTTTTTATTTGGCCATTTTCTCTCCTTTTTTGGTAACTAAAGATACTCATTATAAAGCTTATTCTATATGAACTCCTGTCACTAAAGCTATGTATCTGAGTCAGAATTTAAAATTTATGAGTTACAAACTTGCTACTGAATTCATGACTCATTATATTTAATGATTTTTCTGATACATTACAAGGCTGAAGCAAAAGTTACTGAGTTCGATGAAACTCTTATTTAGTACTAAAACTGAGTCCCCGATTCGAGTCTTATATTATGAAATACCAAATTATAGTTTGTGGAAAATAAGAGGAGCACCATACTGAGGCTGCATGGTAACTATGGATTTAGGAGCATGTGTGTAGGATGGAGACAATTGGAAAGAGAAGCTTTGTAGGATCATACACAGAGCCATTTTTGCTTCTAACATGGCAAAGTTTTGTCCAATGCATATTCTTGGACCCCATGAAAATGGAAAATATGTAACTTGACCGTTTGTTGCACTTGATATTCCTTCTCTAAATCTCTCTGGTTTGAACTCGTCTGCATCTTCACCCCATATCTCTTTATCATGATGCAGTAAGAGCACTGGCAAAGCGATTAGTACACCAGCCGGTAGAGACAATTCTCCTAATAGGATGTCTTCATTCGCCTGTCGGTTAGTTGTTACTAATGGGGGATATAGCCGTAATGTCTCGTATAAGATCATTGTCACCTGTAAAAATAAATGCTTCTCCTTCAGTTATATAATGACTGGGACATGTAAAATATTTAATGTTATAGAGCAGAATAATGTGATAAATGAAACACAGGAAACAACAGGTATTAGCGTTAATCGAAGAACTAGACACTACGCGAATAATGCTAATACTATATGGCCAACAAGCCTCTTGCAGGGGAGCGAGACAACCCTCAAGTAACTGTCTAATCACCTTTCCATAGTACTTCTTAGTCCTACCTGTATCCCTCGTTTAACCCACCCCTGTCAACCCCTCACACCTCCTTAGCGGGACACGTGCACGTAGCCTCTTCACATGTCCAAACAATCTCAACCCCGCCTACCTCATCTTGTCCACTCCATGATTACCGAAAGAAATTCACGTGTTTAGAAAAAGCCCTCCGCCCTCTCTGTTAGGTTGTGAAGTCTAATGTAATATTTAATGTACTGTTAAATATTTGTCAACCTCGTGGGGGTGTAGGGGGGCCGTAGGCGGGGCCCACAATGAAGGTTGTACTGAACATTCTCCATATAAAAATATTCTTTATTTATTTAATATATATATATATTACACCTGTGGAGGTTGTCCAAGTAATTGAGTGTTACCGCACTAAAAAAGTCTTCCCCGTTTTAGAGAGAGAAACTCTCACTTCTCTCTGCTTCTTCTTTTTCATCTTAATTTTTGCAGATCTAGTGCAGATCCTAACACTCTCTAATTAGAAAATCATGACATCTTCTAGTCCAAAATCAAACATTAGAATCACAAAGCTCCAATCTTTTCAAATTTATGTAATCGAGCAATAGCAATAACAATTAGAGTAGGAACTCGTGGCACATGAACTGAACTAACAAAACTAGAATACTCACAACTTTTAGACGATTTAATCCATCAAAATCTGGTTTCTGACTCCCAAAAACTTGCAAGACTTCTTCTCTGGCCTGTGTCTGCCAATATGGATACCTACACAACAAGACCAGAGTCCACACGAGCAAGACTGATGTAGTTTCTTGGCCAGTAAAATAGAATAGCTTGCATTCTTCGATGACTTCTTCGATGCTCATTCCAAAATCCTTGTTTCCGTGCTGTTCAATTTCTTTAAAATTTGATTCAAGCAATATGCCTAACAGATCCTCATTATCGGCATCCCCTGCTTTCATCGCCTTCATTCTTTTATCGATAATACCTTTAATTAAGCTCCGAACATCTTTTTTTATTTCCTTCATTCTTCTATTCCTCTTTGTTGGCAAAAATCTTAGAAATTGCACAATAAAACAGAAAACCAAAATGCATTAGATAAGAAAGATCTCCTAATGAACTTTGTAGACCGTAATAGAGTACTTTGGCACTATGTTGTTATGACTCTCCAAAAAAAGTTACAGTACCCATGTCAGATCCTCCAAAAATGCATTACTTTTAGAGGATCCAAAACATGCAACTGTCATCATTTTTGAAGAGTCCAAACAATATAGCTTTGGCTACCGTTTTCTGATTCCTAGGCAAATAAATTTACCTCCGGCCTGGGAAATAAATTACGCGTACAGCTTCGATAAAATGTTGAGATTGTTCCTTTTGAAGTTCAAAAATCTTTCTACCTTCTTCATAACTACTTCCAAAAGCTGACCGAGAGATTACATCACAAGTTAATTGCTGAAGGTCAGGCCATACGTCTATCTCAAGTGATCCTCCAACAGGAACCGTGTCTTCCCATTTGCTCAGCATCTCACTACAGCTCAAGTGAAAAGCTGGAAGCATATGCTGTTCGAGAAAATGGTGAAAGGGGGTAAATGTCAATGACACTAACAAGCATTTTATCCATTGCGAACATAATAATTTCTGGTTGACCAATCACAAAGTTGAATGACAAACCTTTAGCTTCTCTAGATGGAAAGCGGGATTGATAATTTTTCTATGTTTGGCCCATTTGTCTTCTTCATAGGTCGCTAGTCCTCGCACAAATAATGCTGCAAATGGATTTCCACCAGGCTTTTGATACAAATAGGTTTTTGATAATACTTCCTTTATAAGCTCAGGGTCCATGATTAGTACTTGTGGTTTTGGACCTAACCATATAAAACATTTTTTCCCTGCAACCATATATCTCAGGATTAACTACTAGTACAAATTTGGGATAACTAAATCATGACTAGATCCAAGTGCTCATTACGACTTCATATATATTACCTTATCTTACAGGCAACATAAAATTGTCTTCTTACTTTTGTAGTAATTAACATACAAAACTTTAGACCGTGATCTGACGATTTCTTATAAGAACTTGTTGGGTTTTTAAAGGGTCAATGCAAATGAACGATTGTGACATTTCTAATAATTGTGACTTTTCTAGAGGGTCATAGCTTTTCTTAAGAGTGGTGACGACATTTTTAAAAGATTATGCCTTTTCAAGACGGTTGTGGCCTTTCTAACACAATAAGCACCTTTATAAATAGAGAGGTCTTCTCTCGTTTTTGAGTATTACATTTCCTTCATCTACCTACATTTCTTCCAAATAAAATTAGAGTCTTGGTGTGATTTCATTACTATTTTTTGAGTTTGCTGAAGTTATTAAAGTTTGAGGTACCACTACTTCTTTAACATGGAAATCCATTTTATCTTGAGAAAAAATAATGCATGACCTGAGATACAGAGGAGTAACTTTTCAAGGACAGTGAATTCTGTGGACTCACGTACTTCTTTTTTCATCTTTCTATTAGTAGATGGTCATCCACTAAACAATTACTCCGTGACACTCTTTCCTTTTTGGTCAGTCTCAAAATTGAAAATAATTTATTTCTCTTTTTATAATTCTGAGCCACACAAATATTTAAGAATGAATTTAGACAACTTTCAAGTATGTCAAGTCAAAGGTTGTTATATAAAATGAGACGGAGGAAGTATTTCACAAAGAGACCTTTTTCTTTCGCATATTTTATTTGACGTAGAACGTACTCATGCCTTGGAGAGATTATTTGCTCGTAAAAAAACATATCAAAGCAAAATACATACCATATTTCCTAATGGTTTCAAGATAGAAAGGCACCAATCGTGGTGCTATGTCATCAGACAAATTCATAGGTTTTGAACTAGCTTCCTTAATCATCCCAATAAAATCTTTCATGTCCCCATACAATATTTTGTAAGAATTTCCTTTTAGGCCTTGTTTCCTCAACGATTTCTCCAACTTCTTTGGTCTCAACCAAATCCAGTTCAACACTTTGCATAGACACACAAACAGAGTAATTGTTATAGCACAGCAACTTACTGTTACAATCATTTGAATTTTGTCCATTTTGTTTGAGTTTAATTTCTTTGTCCCTATAAAGTACTATTATACCTACCATGTCTCCGGGAAAACTGAGAAAACGACGTCGTTATCGATGATGAGCAAAGACAAATTATGTGAGGCTTTTTCGTAATTATCCCAAGACAACATGATTGGCTCTCATTTTACTTTATTTTCTATTGCTCGGTTCACTTTCACTTATCCACTTTACAATATATTTTTTTTTCATAATACCTAATATATTAATTGAACATATTTATTAGGATGATTTTTTTTTTCAATTTTTTCATGTTCATTTACTTGTTCTGATGACTTGCTCGAACTAGCTAGGTAGGTATGCGACTCGAAATTGATTATTGAACTTCTAATTTGATTTTGTCACATATCGTGATATGATTTGTTCGTTTCACTAGATTTAATTTCGCCTCATACATATACACAAGTTACAGTAATTAATGGTCTATTTCTTTTTAGAAATTAGTTAGTGTGTCAAAGGCTAAGCAGAAGAAGCGCCTCGCTATGAGAAGCTAATGCTCTGCTAAGTCTTGAAACTTATTTTAACAGGATGAAATAATTAAATTTAGAAAAAAATAATTATTTTTTCCTAACTAAGTAGTTAAGAAGATGGTCCTCAATAATCCCATGTCTAATCAAAATGATCTATAGATTTAAAAAGATGGTCCCATCTCTAATCAAAATGGTTGTATATAGGGGTTGATTTATTTTGATCCTTGATTATACTCATTGGCTGATTTAGTACTTAATACAAGTAAAACTAAGGTCAATTTAGTCGGAAATTTTAATTCTAACAAAATTTTCAAAACAAGTTTTTAACACTTTCATTCCATTGGTGAAGTACCCTTCTAAAGCTCACGCTATTAGCAGAGTCCTGAGAGGAGCTTGACCACAAACCACAACCTTACTTCTGTCCTTGATCCGAGTTTGAATAAACTCTATTACATTAAAAACCACATCTCACAATTTGTGGAAAATAAGTGGAGCACCATACTAGTCCTCACAAGTAGGGTCCTGAGTCTGAATAAACTCTTTTATATTGCAAGATACCTCTCACAAATATCAAGTTATAATTTGTGGAAAATAAGTGGAGCACCATACTGAGGCTGCATGGTTACTGAGGATATAGGAGCATGTGTGTAGGATGGAGACAATTCGAAAGAAAACCTTTGTAGGATCATACACAAAGCCATCTTTACTTCTAACATGGCAAAATTTTGTCCAATGCATATTCTAGGACCCCAGGCAAATGGAAAATATGTGACTTGACCCTCTCTGGATTGAACTTGTTTGCATCTTCACCCCATATCTCTTTATCATGATGAAATAAGATCATTGGCAATAAGACAAACACACCAGCTGGTAGAGATAGTTCTCCTAGCGTAACGTCTTCATAAATCCGTCTGGAAAGTGTTGTTATCGGGGAATATAGCCTTATTGACTCGTAGAAGATCATCGTTACCTGCAAAAACGATGCTCCTCCATCAGTTATATCAAGCATTAAAAAGATCATGTTAACAGATCGGAGCTTCAGTTGATAGGTCACCAACTTCCTTGACCATCTGGTCTTACGACATTGTGGAGACCTGAGTTTTTGTAGACAATAACTCGGACCTGGTCAATGTGACCCCCTTGTGTGAGGAGGCACCCCTTATCCCGAAGTAATGGGGTAATTTATTTGCTGACTTCCTTAAATATTCGTATGAATAGAGTAATACTTTTTCTTGTAACCTGCAAAAAGAGAAAATACCCATGCCACATATATTGAACCAACCAACTAGAATACTTACAACTTTCAGACGATTTAATCCATCAAAATCCGGTTTAAGATATTTACTCTAGTCAATTACTTCCACGCGATATGCTTATTACCCCTTGAGTTAAGGCTGACTTGTTCTGGTGGAATTGAGCAAGTGCCATCATGTCAAAATTTTTGGGTCGTGACAATTTTACCCTCCCTAGACCCCACTTAGAGAATTTTATCGAATATATTATTGTTGTATTGAGAAGAAAAAAATAATATCTTATATCTGGTGGTCATATAAGTATTAGTTCACAGTTGACCATAACTCTACATATTCAATATTAAAAGTGGAACAATACTTTCTACCAAAAAAAAAAAAAATTTGAACAATACTCTTTGCAACATCATGTTTCACATAGAAAACATAAAGGGTGTGCTTTATTAATGTTTAACAACAAAAATGTTTATCACGATAAAACAAACACATAAACAAAAAAAACGTAAATTATTTTTTTTTAAAGTGAATTACAGCAAATGATAATATAATTGAGACATAATATTTAATTATATTGTTTTAAATAGATATAATATTTTATTTTTAAGGAAGCACATGCGTATACTTAAATTAGTTTTACCAAATTAGCAAGTCCTCAAATGCTAAAGGAGGGTGAAACCAAGACCGACGGTGGATAAAAGCTGATTGAAGTTTATGAATTCTGAATTTACTACTCAATTCAGGATTCACATATTAGAGGACTTGCACAGTAACTAGAGAACAAAACAATTTTGGATGCTGGAAAAACAGTGACAGAGAAGAGGGGAAGTTCGAAATTCTATAATCTAGATGTTTTCGATCTAGAATTTGAAGTTTATAAATTCTGAACATGCCCTTCAATCCATAACTAGATTGGGATTGCAATTAAAGTATTTATATATATTTAATGAATTTTCTGATACAAATCATCTGAATAACAACAACGTACCTAGTATAGTCTCACAAACTGAGTCTGAATAAATTCTATTATATTACAAGATACCTCTCACAAATATCAAATTATAGTTTGTGGAAAATAAGTGGAGCACCATACTGAGGCTGCATGGTTACTGAGGATTTAGGAGCATGTGTGTAGGATGGAGACAATTGGAAAGAAAACCTTTGTAGGATCATACACAAAGCCATCTTTGCCTCTAACATGGCAAAATTCAGTCCAATGCATATTCTTGGACCCCAACCAAATGGAAAATATGTGACTTGACCCTTTGTTGCATTTGAAATTCAAGCTCTAAATCTCTCTGGATTGAACTTGTTTGCATCTTCACCCCATATCTCTATATCATGATGCAATATGATCATTGGCAATAAGACTAGCACACCAGCTGGTAGATATAGTTCTCCCAGCGTAACGCCTTCATAAATCCGTCGGAAAAGTGTTGTTACCGGGGAATATAGCCTTAATGACTCGTACAAGATCATCGTTACCTGCAAAAAAGATGGTCTTCCATCGGTTATATCAAGCACAAAAAAGATCATGTTAACGGCCGCCATTCATTGGGATTTTAGTCGATAGGTCACCAACTTCCTTGATTTTATGGTCTTGAAACTTTGCGGAGACCTAAGTTTTTGTAAAGTCACTTGGGCATGGTCAATGTGACCCCCTTTTGTGAGGAGGCACCTCTTGTCCCGAAGTTACGGGGTTTTTTTAGAACAGTCACCTTCATTCCCAAGCAGCTCCATACCTGTTCTGAATATATGAGACTATTCGGAAACAGGTAAATTTGCCCCTAACATTGCTTATAAATAGAGGTCATTTTTGCATTTTCCAGACATTGGATCATACATAAACTTTGAGTTTGTGTGAATCCATTGCTGGTTTTTGAGTTCGCTTAAAATCACAAGAGTTTGAGAGACCGCTACTTTTGTGATTGTTAATCTGTTTTATCCTGAGAGGAAATAACTCACAATCTCGCATACAATAAGGGGATTAAATTTCTTAAGGACACGCGATGAATTTTGTGGCAAGGGTGGCTCAAGAGCATTAGGGGCCTAAAGCTAAGTTTTATTAAGAGGATTCAAATTAAAATGGGATATAAAATTTTGTATTTTTTGAAATAAAATTTATATATTTAAAAACTATATTAAAGTTAACTCAAACACATAAATTGAAATGAATGGAGGAGTATTATTAGAATGTAAATTAACAATCAATGAATATCAATCACATTTTCTAAGTAATTCTTTTTGAAAAAAAAAACAAAAAAATAAAGCTCTGTTATTTTTTTTACCCTAACTTTTCAAAAACATAATAGAACTTTCCTTATTAATTTGTTTAAAAAATGACAACTTTTCATTTTTTTCAAATGATTTATAACAACACAGATATTTATAATTTAATTTAGATCACAATTTCATTATATAAACTTAGATGAAAAAAATGAGGCCTTCAAATTTTGGGGGCCTCAAGCCTTTGCTTCACTTGCTTGACCCTTGAGCCGGCACTATTTTGTGGACTCAGATTGTTGAACATATTTTTATTTAGATTCTATTTTCTATATCGCTATTAAACTATAGGGATAACAATAAATTGAACCAACCAACTAGCATAACAATATATTGAACCAACCAACTAGAATACTTACAACTTTCAGACTATTTAATCCATCAAAATCCGGTTTCTGACTCCCAAACACTTGCAAGACTTCTTCTCTGGCCCGTGCCTGCCAGTCTTGATACCTGCTTAACAACACCAGAGTCTTGATACCTCCTAGTACAATTCTATATCGCTTTCTTTTATTACCCTGTTTAGCAAATCATAAGTAAAGTAGATGAAGGGAAAAATTCGGTTGAAGAGAAGATAGAGGAAATAAATAGGGAAGAAAATTGTTAATGATAAAAGTGTGGAATATTAAAGTTAAAAAGGGTCCATCACGCCTTTTACGATGTGAGTAATTTCATCAATCTGTTCAGTCAGCATTTTGTGTTCAAATGTTACATAAAAAACAAAGTTGAAAGGCTAACATGGAACAGAGTTGAGTTAGAGTGTAAAAATAAAATTTAGGGACAAATACTTCTTAAAAAAAAGGGGGTAGTTTATGTGTTTGGCCAAAATAATTTATACATGTAAAAAATAGTTGCATGGAAACCTCAAAGAGAACATTTTCTTATTATTTTCACAAAGAATTAATAATTGAACAAATTGCTCAATTACATGCATTTTTTACCTTTTTCTCCTGTGAAGATTCATCAAAAAAGGTATAAACTTCAAACCCTATCTTTATCTATGGAAATAAATGAGAGATTAATTTGTGAATGGATAACAAATTAGTGACTTTAATCTACTACTTATGTGACAAACTAGTTACTATTTTCACCAGATGGATTATCAATAAAAATTTGTTATCAATCAGAAAATTTATGTGTATTTATTGAATAAGTGATCTGATTATATAAATAATTTATTTATTGAGTGAAAGCTTTCCATATTTCTTGATGATTTCAACAAAGTAAGGCATCATTTATAGGTATTGTGTCAGATTCCTTAATCATCCCATAAATATCTTTCATATCTCCATACAATATTCTGTAAGAATTCCCTTTTAAACCTTCTTTCCTCAACAAATTCTCCAACTTCTTTGGTCTATTTATAAGCGGTCATTTTCTTACTTTCATATTCTTTTACTTTTAACTGCTAGTGTATCTGATATCATCAGAGTATATATTATCCAAGACGAAGAGGCAAAAAATGTTTTCGTAAAAATATTATTCAGTTATTCTTTGATAACATTAGATTATATAAACTACTAGTCCTCACAAGTGGGGTCCTGAGTTTGAATAAACTCTTTTCTATTACAAGATAACTCTCACAAATATCAAGTTATAATTTGTGGAAAATAAGTGGAGCACCATACTGAGGCTGCATGGTTACTGAGGATATAGGAGCATGTGGGTAGGATGGAGACAATTCGAAAGAAAACCTTTGTAGGATCATACACAAAGCCATCTTTACTTCTAACATGGCAAAATTCTGTCCAATGCATATTCTTGGACCCCAGGCAAATGGAAAATATGTGACTTGACCCTTTGTTGCAATTGATATTCCATCTTTAAATCTATCTGGATTGAACTTGTTTGCATCTTCACCCCATATCTCTTTATCATGATGAAATAAGATCATTGGCAATAAGACAAACACACCAGCTGGTAGAGATAGTTCTCCTAGCGTAACGTCTTCATAAATCCGTCTGGAAAGTGTTGTTACCGGGGAATATAGCCTTATTGACTCGTAGAAGATCATCGTTACCTGCAAAAAAGATGCTCCTCCATCAGTTATATCAAGCATTAAAAAGATCATCTTAACGGATGCTGTTTATTGGATCGGAGCTTCAGTCGATAGGTCACCAACTTCCTTGACCTTCTGGTCTTACGACATTGTGGAGACCTGAGTTTTTGTAGACAATAACTCGGACCCGCTCAATGTGACCCCCTTGAGTGAGGAGGCACCCCTTATCCCGAATTAATGGGGTAATTTATTTGCTGACTTCCTTAACTATTCGTATGAATGGAGTAATACTTTTGCTTGTAACCGGCAAAAAGAGAAAATACCCATGCCACATATATTGAACCAACCAACTAGAATACTTACAACTTTCAGACGACTTAATCCATCAAAATCCGGTTTCTGACTCCCAAACACTTGCAAGACTTCTTCTCTGGCCCGTGCCTGCCAGTCTTGATACCTGCTTAACAACACCAGAGTCCACAGGAGCCACACTGATGTAGTTTCTGCACCAGCAAAATAGAATAGTTTGCATTCTTCAATGACTTCTTCGATGCTCATTCCAAAGTCCTTGTTTCCGTGCAGTTCAATTTCTTTAAAATTCGATTCCAGCAATATGCCCAATAGATCCTCTTTATCGGTGTCCCCTGCTTCCATTGCTTTCAATCTTTTATCAATAATACCTTTAATTGAGGACCGAACATCCCTTTTTATTTCCTTCATTCGTCTGTTCCTCTTCGTTGGCAAAAATCTTCCGTGTTATGAAACAGGAAACCAAAATGCATTCACAAAAATCAGAACCAATCAATTTGCACTTCCTAACGAACTTAGTAGTTTGTAATATAGAATTAAGTTACCTCCATCCTGGGATATAAACGGAGCGTATGACTTCAAGAAAATGCTGACCTTGTTCGTTTTGAAGTTCAAATATCTTTCTACCTTCTTCGTAACTACTGCCAAAAGCTGTCCGGGAGATCACATCACAAGTCAATTGCTGCACGTGAGGCCATACATCTATCTCACCAGAGCCTTCAACTGAAACGACGTCTTCCCATTTGCTCAGCATCTCACTGCAGCTCAAGTGAAAAGCTGGAAGCATATGCTGTTCAAGAAAATGGTGAACGAGGAAAGATGTCAATGGCACCAACACTGGAACAGAATTAGGAACACATATCTCGGTACCATCACCATCTAGTATAAGTTGCTGATAATACCGAAAGAAAGATCTCTCATACAACAGTTATGGTAAAGCAAGGTCAGGAATAAACAGATCCACTTGGCCATAATACATATAAGAAATTATTCCACCGAACATAGTCATCTCTGGATGCAGGAAGAAGAAAATGGACTAAAAATCCTTCTATTGGTGGATGAACAATCTAGAACATTGAATGATGATGCAAACAAAATCCTTCTATGCTAGTCTAACTCGAGTTAGATCACAACAATTACTTGAAATAGTCATATGACATAAAAGTTTAGATTGAACGATAAGGAAGGCAAATCGAAGGAGTTAGAAGCCCAACATAATATTTTCTGGTGGACCAATCACGAAGTTGAATGACAAACCTTTAACTTCTCTATATGGAAAGCGGGATTGATGATTTTTCTATGTTTGGCCCATTTGTCTTTCTCGTAGCTTACTAATCCTTGTACAAATAAGGTGCCTAATGGATTTCCATGAGGCTTTTGAAACAAATAGATTTTGGAGAATACTTCCTTTATAAGCTCAGGTTCCATGATCAATACTTGTGGCATTGGACCCATCCACATAAAAGATATTTTCCCTGCAAACATATGTATGTCTCATGATTAACTACTACTACAAATTTTGAAATAGAATATTTATACAACCGAAGAGAACGAAAGGAACAGAACGATGTTCAGAAGATAAACTCAGAAGATAAACAGATCAGGAGAACAGGCTCATTACAATTTCATCGAATTCAAAGAAAGTTCAAACAAACTACATACACCCTGTGAAAAAGTTTTCAGACACATAAAGGTTCTTTACCTACACAAAAGTATACCTTCTTTCAAGATTTGTTGGAAACATGTTTGTTTTTTCTTCACACAAGTAAAATAAACTTTAATTCAAAATCTTCATAATTAAACTCCGTATCTAAGTCAGAAGGAAGGATTCTGGAAGCAACCACTCTATCTCTATGAGGTAGTGGTAAGATTTGCATATATTTTTACCCTCCTCAGACCTCACGTGTGGGATTCCACTGGGTATGTTGTTGTATCTAAGTCAGAAGGAAAAATGATAATTTCAATACAGGGAAATAATCACGGAGCTACAATACTAGGTATGACATTGGAAAAACAAAGGAACTTAAAGCGAAATTGCTTATTTGTATTTGGAAGTTCATTAAATATGTATAAATAATTAATTGCGTACCAGAAACCAATTCACTTAAGATCAAAAAGCATAAACTTCAAATCCTTTCTTTGTCTATTAAAATAAATGAGAGATTTGTTAATGGATAACAAATTAGTGGATTGAATCTACTACTTATATAACAAATTAGTTACTGTTTCCACCAGATTATTAATAAAAGTTTGTCAAAAGATTTACATGTATTTAACGAATATGCAATTTGATTGTGTAAAATTCTTTTTGATATTTTAGCCGAGGATCTTCTAAACACAATCTTTCTACTAGTAACATCTGCCTAAAATTTACCCTCCCCCAGATCTCATGTATGTTATTGTTGTTTGTTGTTGAAAAGTTACCATATTTCTTGATGATTTCAACGAAGAAATACACCATTGTCTTAAGAAATTCATGATCAAAAGAGGCAGTCCAATCCACTATCTAAAACGAATCCGACCACAAAAGTTTATTCTAAGCAACTTCATCTAAATACAAAAGGTTATTTCTACGACTTAACTTATAATTTTCTGAATTGCAAGGGTCTATTGAAAACAATTTTACTCTGCATTTCTACAAAAGGTTGTTTCTATCACTTGAATCCTGGTTACCTAGTCACTTAGTATCAACTTTACCGGTTAATAACTTTAAAATCAATTATGGATTCATGTCAAGTTCTAAACTCATAAACTTCGACGGATTTAAGTTATATACACCGTCACAAAAGTGTAAAATTTTGTAAATTCAATCTACTACAAGAAGTTAGTTATAATCACTGAATAAAATAATGTGATTATGTAAATAACTTACCATATTTCTTGACAGTTTCAAGAAAGAAAGGCACCATTCTTGGGGCTAAATCATGGTCAGACATATTCATAGGCTTTGACTGAGTTTCCTTAATCATCCTAGAAATATCTTTCATGTCTCCATATAATACTCTGTAAGAATTCCCTTTTAGACCTTGCTTCCTCAACAATTTCTCCAACTTCTTTGGATGGAACCAAACCCAATTCACTACTTTCCAGACACACAAAAACACAGTAAAAATTGTTATGGCAGCACAACATTTTGCTAACATCATTTGAATTTTGTCCATTTTTCTTCGAGTAAAAAATAGTACTAGATTCTTACACTTGCAAAAATTAGTATTAGGTTCTCATCCTTATATAATACTCTCCCATTCCTTGCACTCTTTTATTTTGGTCCATTTAAAAAAAATATATTATCTTACTTTAATTAAAAATAATTTAACTTTAAAATTTTATTTTTATCCTTAATAAAATTATTCTCAACCACATAAATATCTTAAAATCATAAATTTACAAAATTTTTTTTTTTTTTAAATACCGGAAGTAGGATGTTAGATAAAATAAGAGAAAGTATCTAGTTATAGCATGTGTCTTGGGATTAACAAAATAATATCGTCATCAGTGACGAGAAAAGGCAAATTATTCAAAGTATTCTTTGTGAACAAGGAAGTGCATGAGTGGATCTCATTTAGTTTATCTCATTTTTTCTAATAAAATACAAAAGATCAATCATAAATTTTATCATATCAGCTACTATCTCATTGAAGAAGCCACATGCAAAAAAAACAAATAATAATTGTACCCAACGTAATTCTAGAAATGTCTGGCCCACTCTTGACTCTTCCACTATATTTTGACTTATTTAGTTATATCTTTTTTAATTAAATAATTAAATATTTTATTTTATATTTAAAATTACTATAAATTATAATTATTAAAAACTTAAAATACTTTGAAAGTAGAAATATTTGATTTGATTTTTAAAATTCTATCGGTGTCATTTAAATTAGGATAAAAATAATACTCTCATCGTCTTTGACACCTTTTTGACTTGGCACGGTGGTTAAGAAGAAAAAAGAAAAACTTTTAAAACTTGTGATCTAAAATCAATCTTATATATTTGTGTGGCCGAAAATCATTGTAAATTAAATAATATTCTTTTTTAGATTGACCAAAAAGGAAAGCGTGTCATATAAAATAGGATATTGACAGAAAAAATAATATCTTAGGTCTGCGTATATTCTACCTTCCTCAGACTCCATTTAGATAATTTCACCGAATATATTATTGTTGTATTGAGAAGAAACAAATAATATCTTATATCTGACCCTTTGTTGCATTTGATATTCCTTCTTTAAATCTCTCTGGTTTGAACTCGTTTGCATCTTTCACCCCATATCTCTTTATCGTGATGCAATATGATTATTGGCAATGCGACTAGTACACCAGCTGGTAGAGACAATTCTCCTAGTACAATGTCTTCATTAGCCTGCCGGTTAATTGTTGTTATCGGGGGATATAGCCTTAACGACTCGTGCAAGATCATCGTTACCTGCAAAAAGCATGAACATGAGACCTGTACAGAATTATCATTATATTTATGTCTGTTATCATCAGCTCAACAACTTCCTTGACCTTCTGGCACTGAGGAGGCATTAGCCCCCACAGATGGACTAAAAACTAGAATACTTGCAACTTTTAGACGATTTAATCCATCAAAATCTGGTTTCTGACTCCCAAACACTTGCAAGACTTCTTCTCTGGCCCGTACCTGCCAATCTTGATATCTGCTCAACAACACCAGAGTCCATAGGAGCAATGCTGATGTAGTTTCAGCGCCAGCAAAATAGAATAGCTTGCATTCTTCAATGACTTCTTCGATACTCATTCCAAAGTTGTTGTTTCCGTGTTGTTCAATTTCTTTAAAATTTGATTCCAGCAATATGCCTAATAAGTCCACATTATCGGTGTTCCCTTCTTCCATTGCCTTCAATCTTCTATCAATAATACCTCTAATTGAGGACCGAACAACCTTGTTTATTTCCTTCATTCTTCTGTTCCTCTTTGTTGGCCAAAATCTTTGAAAATTGTATTACATAAAACAGCAAATCAACATGTTTAGATAAGAAAGACAAAATATCTAAAGAACATTACACTTCTCCAATTCTCAATTTACCTCCATCCTGGGATATAAACTGATTGTAGAGCTTCAATAAGATGCTCAGCTTGTTCCTTTTGAAGTTCAAATATCTTTCTACCTTCTTCATAACTACTTCCAAATGCTGTCCGGGAGATTGCATCACAACTCAATTGCTGAAGGTGAGGCCATACATCTATCTCATGTGAACCTCCAATTAAAACGACGTCTTCCCATTTGCTCAGCATCTCACTACAGCTCAAGTAAAAAGCCGGAAGCATATGCTGTTCGGCACAATAATGAAGGGGAAAAATGTCAATTAAACTAACGAGCATTTTATCAATTGGTGGATGAAGAATCTAGAACATTGAATGATGAAGTTGAATGACAAACCTTTAGCTTCTCTAGATGGAAAGCAGGATTGATGATTTTTCTATGTTTGGCCCATTTGCCTTCCTCATAGCTTATTAATCCTTGTACCAATAATGCTGCTAATGGATTTCCACCAGGCTTTTGGTACATATAGATTTTCGAGAGTACCTCCTTCATAAGCTCAGGGTCCATTATTAGTATTTGTGGTCTTGAACCGAACCATATAAAAGATTTTTGCCCTGCAAACATACGTCTTATGATCAACTACTTTCATGAACATTTATATAACTAAGAAGAAAGAAATCAGGAGAACAAAATCTCGTTACAACTTCATCAAATTCGATGCTCCAAGAAAAGTTAAAACAAACTAAATATACCCTGCAAAATTTTCCTACACATGAAGATCATGAACTAAGTAAAATTATGCAAGTCGGAAGTCACTATCTTCTCCTGAGTTAGCGCTTAAAAACGACCCCTCTACCTTCCAAGATGTGGGTAAGATCTGTGCACCTCTAGCCTCCTCAAACCTCACTTGTAGGACTATATTGGATATGTTGTTGCTACTGTTATATAGTACGTTAGTTAATATTTTCACTGGAAATTTACCTGTAATAAGAGGCAGATGTAGCCTTTCCGATCCGAGTTCATCCAAATCCCATTCCTTTGGGAGGTGCATAAATTTATGTGTAAAAATTTCTAAAATTATAACAACAACAACAACAACATAGCCAGTGAAATCCCACAAGTGGAGTCTGGAAAGGATAGAATGTACGCAGACCTTACCACTACCTCATAGAAGTAGAGAGATTGTTTCCTAGAACCCTCATCTCAAAACCATAAGCAGGAAAAACTAGGTAATAGGGAACAGAAAGAATAACTAATAATGAAAAACACATGATAATATGTAAACAGGATAAAACTAATACATATACGACTACTCCTAAAATTAGATTAGCAAATTCCAATATATGAACCTATCTATTGAGTTCAATGGTACAACATAATCAGTATAATTCCACAACAAAGGGTATGGGAAGAGTTGGTATACGCAAACCTGGGTTTGTTTCCTATAAATCCTTCGCTCAAGAGAAAAAGTCTAAAATACTCCCGAAAATGAAGTAATAGAAGTACAAGAAACAATAAATGGAGTAATAAGAGATTGAATAACTACGAAAACATAATATGATAGTCAAAGGACAAGATAACAAATAAGAACATAAATCCAAGAATCAAAAACTACAAGAACAATACTACAACTACTAATAAGGATGGATAACAGACATGTGCTGCTACCTACTACTTATCTATCCTAATTCAAGTCCCCAATCATGTCCTCGGCAAACTAAAACTGCACCTCTAATTGTTGAATAGGTGGACTTATTGTATAAGATTCTATTTATTTTTGTGAAAACCTACCATATTTCTTGATGATTTCAAGAAAGAAAGGCACAATTCTTGGGGCTACATCATCATGATCAGACAGATTCATGGGCTTTGACCGAGTTTCCTTAATCATCCTAGAAAGATCTTTCATGTCTCCATACAATACTCTGTAAGAATTTCCTTTTAGACCTTGTTTCCTCAACAATTTCTCCAACTTCTTTGGATGGAACCAAACCCAATTCAGCACTCTCCATAGACAAACAAGCAGAGTAAAAATTGCTATGGCAGCACAACATTTTGTTACTATCATTTCAATTTTGTCCATTTTCTTCTAAGTAAAAAATAGTACTACATTCTTACACTTACAAAACTTCTGGTACTCCCACGTGGCTTTCCTTCACTTGACAGTAAAAATTTAGAACTCATTCCTAGATATTTACGTGATTATGCATTATTTCACGTAAAAGAAAAATCTTAAGATTAAGAACCCATTTGGATCAGCTGAACAAAAATAATTTTTTAAAAGTTCTTTAAAAGCACTTTTTAAAGTGCTAAAACTTATTTTAAAAATAAGCAGTTAGATGTTTGGATAAAAGTGTTTAAGCTAAAAAAAGTTATTAATGTGTTTGGTATCAAAATGTTGTTAATCACTTTTTTTTAATCAAAATGTCTAAAATATGCTTAAACTATTACATATTATAAAATGTTAAGTATTACTCTAAATTTTTTGTTTCTAAATTAGATTAAATTAAAATTAATTTATTTTAATTCATCTTCAATATAAATTGATTATATACGTTAATTTATATGTCTAAGTTATTTTTAATATTAAAAATATATAATTTTAATAAAATACATGACATATTTAAGATTTTTTAATTATATTAAATAATTTATAAAAAGAATAAAATAATTTAGAAGGAAAAGAAAGAAAGAAAAAGAAAGAAAAAATGGAAGAAAAGAAAAACTCAGAAAGAAGGGAAAAAAAAAAAGGAATAAAGAAAGAGCAAGAAAAAAAAGTCAAATCTTTAAAGAAAAATGAAAGAAAAAAATAAAATAAAAAGTATGAGTAAAATATATAGAAAATATAAGCAAATATTAGAAATAAAAAAGTACATTTGTTGGTCAAATATAAATAATTTTAAGCTAAAAAGAAAAAAGTTGGAGGAAACCAACTTCTAACTTTTAACTTTTTTTTAACTTATTTTAAGTTAGTTTTAAATTTGTCAAATACTTTCAAAAGCTAAAGCTAATCCAAACACCCTCTAAATTATTTTTAATTAAAGTAAAATTATATTTTTTAAAATAAATAAAAAAATATTATATAAAATGAGACATAATAGTATATTTATTGGAATTACCAAAATAATGTCGTCATCAGTGACGACCAAAGGTAAATTATTCAAAGTATTCTGTGTGAACAAGCAAGTCCCAAGAGTGGCTCTCATTTTATTGTATTTTATTTTCTAATAATAGAAGCCACATGCAAAAAACAAACATTCTTTTTTAATTTTGATAGGAAAATTATACATAATACCTTGTCCGAACGTTGTAAATAGCTTTAATTATTTTTATATTTTTATTTTAATTTTAATTTAAAATAACGTATTTTTGTTTTAATTTATTTGTATTCTTTTTAATTCATCTAAAAAAATGTCTAAAATTTAATTTTTCACATCTCAAACGTACTATTTTCTAGTCAGCAACTTTACCAGCTACATCAAAACTTTTCTTTTTCCTAGACTTTTTATTTGCATTAAGAAATTCATTATTGCAAGCCTATTAATTTTGTTTTATTTTTTAAAGCAATAGATTCAATGTCATACTTCAAAACTCATAAACTTCAACTCCTGATTCTAACGGTGGAAAGGGTTGAGAAATTTGTGAATGAATTTAAGTCGTATACATTTCCATTAGCTGAAATTATTAATAAATGACCTAATTATATAAACAAACTTTTTGGTGAACACTTATTTCTTGGTAGTTTCAATAAAGAAAGGCACCAATGTTGGAGCTATATCATGAGATAGCATCCCTAATCATCCCAATAAGATCTCTCATGTCCCTATTAAAGCTTCATTATTTGCATTGTTTAGTTGTTTTAATTTTCGCATTATTTTGCATTATATGTGACAATCTGTTTAGACTGTCTTGTCTTAGTGGGTAAAGACAAGTGTCATCATACCAAATTTTGGATCTTGACAAATCAAAACTACTCAAAATATATAAAACTTTCAAAAATCTTTCAACTTTCTTGAATTACATGTCAAGTCAAAACTACTCACAAAATATGAAACGGAGGGAGTAATTTCTACCACCCATTTTCATGGGGGATTAAGAGAAGTATAGTTTATGGAAAATAAGTGGAGCACCATACTGAGGCTGAGTGGTTACCAAGGGTATAGGAGCATGTGTGTAGGATGGAGATAATTGGAAAGAGAAGCTTTGTAGGATCATACACAGAGCCATTTTTGCTTCTAACATGGCAAAGTTTTGTCCAATGCATATTCTTGGACCCCAACCAAATGGAAAATATGTGACATGACCCTTTGTTGCACTTGATATTCCTTCTCTAAATCTCTCTGGTTTGAACTCGTTTGCATCATCACCCCATATCTCTTTATCACGATGCAATAAGATCATCGGCAACGCGACTAGCACACCAGCTGGTAGAGATAGTTCTCCTAGCGTAAGGTCTTCATAATTCCGCCTGGTAAGTGTTGTTATTGGGGAATATAGCCTCAATGACTCGTACAAGATCATCGTTACCTGCAAAAACGTTGCTCCTCCATCAGTTATATCAAGCATAACATAGATCATGTTTACTCATCAGGGCTTCAGTCGATAGCTCCCTTTTCATACTGCATGGGACGTAGGTTTTTGTAAATCAACCACCTAGGATACTTACAACTTTTAGACGATTTAATCCATCAAAATCTGGTTTCCGACTCCCAAACACTTGCAAAACTTCTTCTCTGGCCCGTGCCTGCCAGTCTTGATACCTGCTTAACAACACCAGAGTCCACAGGAGCCACACTGATGTAGTTTCCGAGCCAGCAAAATAGAATACCTTGCATTCTTCAATGACATCTTCGATGCTCATTCCAAAGTCCTTGTTTCCGTGCAGTTCAATTTCTTTAAAATTCGATTCCAGCAATATGCCCAATAGATCCTCATTATCGGCATTCCCAGCTTCCATTGCCTTCAATCTTTTATCAATAATACCTTTAACTAAGGACTGGACATCCTTTCTTATCTCCTTCATTCTTCTGTTCCTCTTTGTTGGCAAAAACCTTTCACAAAACAGAGAACCAAAATGCATTCACAAAAATCAGAACTAATCAATTTGCTACATTTACTAAATTGTTAGGAGAATTAATTTACCTCCATCCTGGGATATAAACTGACCGTACAGCTTCGAGAAAATGCTGAGCTTGTTCGTTTTGAAGTTCAAATATCTTTCTACCTTCTTCATAACTACTACCAAAAGCTGTCCGAGAGATCACATCACAAGTCAATTGCTGCAGGTGAGGCCATACATCTATCTCGTGTGAGCCTTCAACAGAAACAACGCCATCCCATTTGCTCAGCATCTCACTGCAGCTCAAGTAAAAAGCTGGAAGCATATGCTGTTCGAGAACGAGGAAAAATGTCAATGACACTAACACTTGAGCAGAATTAGGAATACATATACTGGTAACATCACTATCTAGTATAAGTTGCTTATTATATCAAAAGAAAGATCGATCATATAACAATTAAGGTGAAGCAAGGTGGGGAATAAACAGATCCATTGGGCCGTAATACATCTAAGAAATTATTTACCAAACATAGTAGTCTCTGAACGCATACAGAGCAACGCGGACTAAATGCCTTGTCCTAGCCAAGGGACTTACGCAAAAAGAGTCCTGACAAATGATAATCTAGACAGGATTCGACTTTTTTCAACCATAAAATCATTCTCTGATTGTCGTAAGGTTGGTAGCAGAAATCACTCAATATAGTCATATGTGGAATACATGCAAGTTCCGATTGAAGTATAAATAAGGAAAGTCAAAGGAAAAAGAAATATTTAGCCGGAAAATGAGCCAGAGAAGCAAGAGCGAGCATATTATCAATTGGTGGGAGGACAATCTAGAACATTGAATCATGATCCAGGCGAGATCCATCCCTATACAACCACTATACTTGTCTACTTCAAAGTCCGATAGCAGATATTACTCGAAATAGTCATATGACACAAAAGTTTAGATTGAACGATAAGGAAGGCAAATCAAAGGAAATAGAAGCAACAGCGCAAATTTTATGCATCATTAGATTAAGCATTGCCCAACATAATAATTTCTGGTAGACCAATCACAAAGTTGAATGACAAACCTTTAACTTCTCTAGATGGAACGCGGGATTGATAATTTTCCTATGTTTTGCCCATTTGTCTTTTTCATAGCTTACTAATCCTTGCACAAATAAGGTGGCTAATGGATTTCCGTGAGGCTTTTGATACAAATAGTTTTTAGACAGTATTTCCTTTATAAGCTCAGGGTCCGTGATCAATACTTGTGGTCTTGGACCCATCCATATAAAAGATTTTTTCCCTGCAACCATATATATGTCTCAAGATTACTACTACTAGTTCAAATTTTGAAATAAAACATTTATACAACCGAAATGAACAGAGTGATCTTCATGATATAAACAAATCAACGAAACAAACTCATTACAATCTCATCAAATTCGAAGAAAGTTGAAATGAACTATGCACACCCCGGCAAACATTTCCTACACATAAAGGTTAGCAATTGAGTAAAATCTTGGAAACATGTTGTCTTTTCCACACAACTAAAATAAACTTTAATTCAAAATCTTGAAAATTTACTCCTTATCTAAGTCCAATGGAAAAATTCCCCACAGATGATTCAAATTAAGGGTGTCAAAATGAGCCCAAACATAGGTAACCCACTCAATCCGTCCAAAATTTTATAGGTTGAGCTCAAGATAATTTGAACTGGATAATGTATATTTTCTATCTATTTTATATTTTGTATGACTTATCTATTTATAATTTTTTATTTTTATTTTCGTGAATTGAAATTCAAATTGTAATTATAAAAAGTAAATAATAATATTTTAAATTTATTGAAATTAAGCGGGTTAAATTGGACGAGTCATGACCCAACCCAAATTTTAACCCATTTGAACTCTACCTAATTGAGCCCAAAGTGAATTTGGATAGGTTATACCCCAATCCAATCTTTGTTTCAACCCGTTTAAACATTCCTAATTTCAAGTCAACTTATCCATTTAACACCCCTAATTCCAATACAGGTAATGATTGTGGACAAACCAAGGAGCTTCTTGCAAAACTGTTTATTTGTATTTGAATAAATATTTAATTGCTAACCTAGTGAGGAAAAGAGAATATGGGTTCAATTTCAAGTTCAAAAAGTATAAACTTCAAATCCTAGATTTATGAATGGATAACAAATTAGTGAATTTAATCTACTACAAGTTAGTTATAATCACTGAATAAGTAAATAACTTACCATATTTCTTGATAGTTTCAAGAAAGAAAGGCACCATTCTTGGGGCTAAATCATGGTCAGACAAATCCATAGGCTTTGAATTAGCTTCCTTAATCATCCTAGAAAGATCTTCCATGTCTCCATATAATATTCTGTAAGAATTCCCTTTTAGACCTTGCTTCCTCAACAATTTCTCCAACTTCTTTGGATGGAACCAAACCCAATTCACTACTTTCCAGACGTGCAAGTTGTGCATTTATTGTCTCCAACTTCTTTGGATGGAACCAAACCCAATTCACTACTTTCCAGACACACAAAAACACAGTAAAAATTGCTATGGCAGCACAACATTTTGTTAACATCATTTCAATTTTCTCCATTTTCTTCAAAGTAAAAGATAGTACTAGATTCTTACACTTATAAAACATCTAGTAGTATGTGTGTTGGAGTGAACGATGTCGTCATCAGTGACGAGCAAAGGCAAATTATTTTTAGTTTTCTGTGTGAACAAGCAAGTGCCATGAGTGGATCTCATTTTATTTTATTATTTTCTAATATAATAAATTTAAAAGATCAATCATAAATGGTAGTATAAGTATTAGTTCACCTTTGATCATAGGATTTAGGAGAGTGATTTTAAAATAATGTTTGTTTATAAAATCTGCATGAAGCTTAAATTTTAAGTTATAATTAAAAAAATTTAATTCAGCACTTTAGAAAATATTTTGATCCTTTTATTTATGAGATATTTTCTCGAAGGATACATATTTACTTTTATTGAATATTTATATCAAATTAATACAATTATCATGATAAAATAATTCAATTAAGACCATCCAGTTCTCACTATCAAAAGCTTCTTTCTTAAGTATAACAACAGAAAACATAACGAGGCACCTTTAATTCAATCCAAAAAAAAAAAAATCACTATTTTTATTAACAAAATAAAGCACATTCTTAATATATTCAACCAAAACATAACTTTTAAATTAGAAATAACTACTAATTTATTCGACTAGCTGTGGACCCACTTATTATACTGGACATTAATCCTTATTCGTATAATTTCATAGATAATTTATGAGCAGACGTAGAGTGACGTGCTTAATTTCAAACATTTAAATCCTACTATAGGTTACTCTCCAACGGAATTCATCTGCTTCTTCGTCTCTAACAAAAGTGTAGGCCTTTAGATTTCCATCAATTTCAAGTCTAAGATATGTCAATGTTGTGTTGTAGTTTGTAAAAGCCATCACATGTGAACTTCTCTGTGTTGATTTTGCAAATCTATAATCTAATTTCAATCTTTGATTCCCACTGTTCAATTTTATCGATTCCAATGTGTTATTCCCATATTCGAACCAAGCTAATTCAACATCTACCTTGTTCCCCTTGTAAACAGCGAACAATCTCGGCTGCACCACCAAGCTGTAAGGCCCATTCGCATTCTTTTTCACTGAGGCCCGGCTCACAAGTTTATTCGGGCCAGACAAGCGAAGAGTTTGGCCCACTAGTAAGGTATCAGTAGGATAGTTGAAACTCTGCCAGACAAATCTCCCCTTTGAGTCATGTAGCACCATGTTACCGTTCGGTAACAACTTGAACCCAGTCACGCCCTTATTAGCCGTGTTGGTCTGCCAAGCGATACGTCCGCCGGCGTCTGCCAATACGAGATTCCCGTCAGTCCCGAACGTGAGGGTCGCATTTTCTTTAACGGGATTTCCCCTATTTGCTTCCCACACCCAACGCATGAGCACTTCAGAACGAACAGTGCCCATTCGCAACGCCAGTGTCCATTCATTAGGAGTTGTGTTGTAGAAACAGAGCTGGAAGGGGTTATTGAAAACACTAAGAACGCGATAATCTGCTCCATATTCTACAATGTAAGGTCCTAATTCGCCTTCATTGACGAATTTGAAGGTGTTTTCAGATGGAACTTGAGCAATGCAAGAAAATATTTGGGAGAAAAGAAAGAGAGAAGCAAGAAGTGCAGTAGGCCATGAAGGAGACATGTTTAGTTTTTTCTTTGTTTGTTGTATGATACATTTGCTTCTTGAGATTGGTATTTATAGATGCATGAGGAAGGATAATTAATTAGTTTTATATATTCTGTTAATCAGAATCATTAAGGTTTTTTGATTGATTAGATACAACAAACTATACTATGATCATAATTAATTATACACAAGCTGGTTAGTCAATTTAAAATTGGTCAATGTTGAGCTGCTGTACGCGGTGACAATCAAGTGGAGAAGATGGTACAAACGTGCAAGTTGTGCATTTATTGTCTCAAATTCCAGATAAAAGTTTTAGGACCACTTCATATTTATATCAAATTATATTATTTATTTTATTTTTTAATTAACATAAATATAATGCATATAAATCTTTACGTTCTTTTTCTAAACGGAGATAAAAGAGAGATTTATATGCCTCTGCCCCACTTATGTCTCCCGCTTTAATTTGGTCTTCGGATAAAAAAGGGTTGAGGCGGCTCGATTCTAAAATTAAAACTGCGGCTTTTTTTGTTTGTTTGTTTGTTAAATGAATCATTGGGACAATTATCCAAATTCTAACCATACAAATTTACGCACTATATTTATCAAATATAATATTTTTTTTATCTCATTTTATGTGGATTTTTTTTCTTGATTTGTTTATTTTTAAAATATTTTTTTATTTTTAATAAAATGATTCTCATTCAAGCAAATATCTAAAAATGATTTTAGATTATACTTCCTCTGTCTCATATTAAAATACTCCCTCCGTCTCATATTAAGAAAAACATTCAAAGACAAATTTTACATCATATTTTCCACTATTGCCTTTGTAAAATCATAAATATATAGTGTAATTTATTTCCTAGAAAATGTAAAAGTTCAAAAAGACAAATATGGAAAAAGTTTCAAACATTCATCTTAAACTTTGAAAAATTCAACTATTTTGAACCTTGAAAAAAAATCTCAAAAATCAATTTATTTGAGATGGAGGGAGTAAATTTTAAAAGTCTTTTTTTTTAAATATTATGCCAAATTAAAGGATAACAAATAAAATGAGATGGAAGAAGTAATAATTTTCGAATTTCACCTTCTATTGATAACATAGTGATTTCTAAAATTCATTTAATGATACAACACATAATGAATTTTCGAAACTATTATAACATTGATAATTAGTGAATTTTATAAACTTTTATCATATTTGATAATTATTTATACTATCACTGTGTTAGATAATGAGGTCAAACAATTGCTATTTCTAAAATTTTCTTTTATTTATATATCGACTTCCCAAATTAAATTTGAATGGTCAATCTGTGTGCACATAGCAAACAATCATAATTTTGTCCTAAACCAAGGAAAACCTTTCACCATCAACTTGTCACTTTTTTTTTTACCCAAAATATCTCCAATCCGACAGGCGAAGGACTAATCCTCCACGGATTTAAGTTTCATTTAATGATTTATTGCTGGCCAATTGATTGCTATATGTACAAGGCGAGGATCAAATCCTCGACACTTGCTTAAGCGACCTAGTGAGCTAACGGCTAAGGCAATCAAGTTTGGTTTGTCACTTTCTTTATTGCAAATTAAAATGTATGACTTATCCAAAAAGCAAGTTTTCCTCTGTCCATAAGTTCAGACTCTACTTATAAAATTTTATTGTTATTGTTGTTTTTTATGTTAGTTTGACTTAAATACTATTTAAAGACGATAGGAAAACTAGTAATACTTATTATGGTTGAAAAGAGAACAAATATCGCGTTGGAGTTTCGTGCAAAAACGAAATTTGTTTGACTTTGATATTTTTTTTAAAAAAAAAACTTTGATATTATAAAATCTATATATTATATATTTGGTTCCAGCTCACGCTTGCATGAAGGACAACAGGCACCACGGAATGGCCAAATTAATTGTCATTCCAAATTTATTATTATTATTTGACTGTTGACCAAATTTCTTTTTGACGTATTATGAATATGCATGTATTTGTGGATGTCCATGAATTTATAATTAATTAGTATATTCATATCTTTAGGTTCATTCATGTATTTACTTAAAGTACATTTCTATCCATTTATGTCTTTGGTAATGCAAGAAGCTAACGTTAATACTATATATCTTTAGGTTCATTCATGTATTTACTTAAAGTACATTTCTATCCATTTATGGGAATATACCTATGAGCCTATAAATAAGTCATTTCTCTTGTAATGCAATAGATGAAAAAAATGAATTCTCTATTCTCCTTTCTCTCTACTCCCTAGCTTACT
>DF363706.1:0-23682 GCA_000787875.1 Solanum virginianum | reverse complement strand
TTCTCCTTTCTCTCTACTCTCTAGCTTACTTCTCTATAGTTTTACAACAATGCTTACTTCTCTATAGTTTTACAACATGACGCACTTTTTAAAGACGTTAATCAGGAAGAATTTTGATTAATTTACATTTATTTATATTTTATTTATGATATAATTTCTATTTATTAAATATTTATTTTAAGCACTATTTTATTGCCGCATAATTTAAAATATTTATAACCTTTTAAACTAATAATTATTTTTCTAATTTTTATGTTAAACTTCCATAATGATAATAATAAATTAGTGAAAATAATTATTTTAAAAATTACAATAATTAATTTAAGACATCGAGAACCTGAACGGAGAAAATACTAGAAGCCCATATATTGACAACGACAATTCCACCTTGGCTTTTCTAATACTGAATTCTTGATTTCTGTTCTATTATTAATTAAATAAACTATTACAAAGTTTAGCATGATTAATTATAACCTTAGTGCATGAGCATGATGACATCTGATGAACGAATGAAATTTTACAGAGTATGTTATTGTTGTTATAAGTTAGTATACTAAATTATTATAGGAAATTTTTCAATAAATATTAGTTAGTAATTTTTTGATATAAAAATAAGCGATGCATAATATAACCTATCATAAATGAAAATTAACTAGTAAAAGGGTATTCGATACATTTGAACTTTCAATATGTGCAAAGCCCCAAAAAAACTCGCCTATAAAGTTGCTATTATACATAATCTTACCTTATATTTATGCTAGAAACTACTATCTATTTTCAATAAAATTTACTAATATAAAATGTATTTATTATCTTATCATATGGTGCTGAATCTTCAAATTATCGTTTCCTATCCTTTGAAATGACAAGTTACGTGGCTAGCATAAATGCTGTTCCTAATTAATTGAAGTTTCTGGGACAGCAAACAAAAAATCTATATACGTACTTTAAATCTTGCCATGAGGCCTAAACATTTGTCATTTATGAGTCATCACTGAATGGGGCTTCTAGTAGCTGCTTTTATCCGATTTATTAAAAAGGTAATTTGATTAATTTATTTTTATTTGCTTTTTGATTTAATTTAATACTATTCTTGTTTCAATCATATTAATCTCTTTCTATTTATTGAGCAAAAGAGAAAAGTAGAAACACAAAAGTTGTTATATTTTTTAAAAAGAAATAATTAAATTACGCATCAATTATTTTCACTAAGCACTAAGTACGATAACTAAAATTAGTCATGAGAGTAATGAATTGGCACCGAATTTAAGGAGGAGTTGCTCGAATAATAAATATCCTTCATCTTCAATTTAACGATCATCGATCTATCAAAACAGCAAAACTATTGATAACACCTCTTGAGAAGAGTTAAAAGAAAATAAAATTATCATGATCTAAAATAGGCCATGAGCAATATTCATAATTATCCTCTTAAGTGAATAAATCAACGATAAAAATTCTAACTCATATTAGCAGTTCAACTAATAAAACACGTGTTAATATGTGCTGTGATTGACGCGAAATGACGCAGCCACTGGCAAACATAACATAGACCATTTGCCTGGTGGCTATAATGGACCATTCAAGGGTGAGCTGGATCCATTAAAATGGGTAAACTTCTACAACAGTCAAATAAATATCATTGTCATTATTTTTGAGAATTGATTTATTTGGTTTTATCTGTTGTTGTTCGAAAAAAATTATTTTTATTCTTTTTAATATTGCATGTTTAAGATTATAATATTAAAAAATATATGTATTTGATAATTTTTTAATTTAATATTATAAAATTTATATTATTTTATTTTTTAAATATTATGACATCTTATAAATAAATTAAAACGGATAGAATAGTTTCTAAACTTATAGATATTCTTGTCTCTTTAATATAAGTATGATATAAAGTCGACCTTTATTAAATTGAATCTCATGAGAAAGTAGCATTTATTGGTGCAGATAATGTAACCTGTTTTTGCAATATTCCTTCCGTTTGAAAAAAAAAGTTATTTTTTTAAAAATAATTAATTTTTATAATTTTTTATTTGATATATTTAAAATTACAAATCAAAAAATATTTTCATATATTTAATATAATTTTAATTCACGATCATAAGATTAAAAAAAAAATCTTCTTTAATTTTTAAAATTTTATGTCAAAGATAAATTAGATTTGAAAGTAAAACAGATTTCCTGATTTTGACAAAATGATTGATTTATATGGGCGCTGAAGTGGATGATTATGCAACTTTAAATTACCATATCCAGCCGCCTCAATAGTAACACCTTTTCTTTTCTTTTCTTTTTTTTAAGAAAAGGAATTGAGATTTGAGTGAATTTAGCTAAATTTAAATTTTTGTATTAAAAATTCATTTATAAAAGCGTTGCTCCTAACTAGAAAAAAGCTTAAAGCTTAAATCTTTGATCATCATAAATATTCATGTTGATCGATAAAGTCGTTTGATTTAAGCATAAGATAGTATAATTTAGATTAAAAAAAATAATCAAATAGAAATTTAATTTTAGCACATTTAAAAATTAAAGGTAAAAAAATGTACATTACTTGATCTTAATTTAAGTGGTACTTGTAATTGTTTTATTCGAATGATTTGCATTCATTAATTTAGAATAAAATATTTAATCCATACAAACTCGTCTCATTTTTAATTACTTACTATCAAATCAAATCACTTAACTTTAGTGATATTAAAATAAAAATAGTATACTCCCACTTAACCATAATTTATCAATAAGTAAAATTTCATCATATTTCATATGAACAAACTTGTAGCGGCTTCATGAAGTTCAAAGGCAATTATTTTTACATTATGCTAATAATAATTAATTAATCTCGTCCAATACATAATACGGACAGCACATCAAGATTGACCCATTTTGAATTGACTACCTTTGAGATTTTGACCCAAACTATTGTAATATATTATTATATCCATATAGTTTATCAATACCTAGTCATGCAAAAGTCTTAAAAGATTATGCTCAAAAATAATACAACATATAAAACTAATTAATTATCTTTCCTCATGCATCTATAAATAACAACCTCAAGAAGCAAAGGTATCATATAACAAACAAGAAAAACATAAACATGTCTCCCTCATGGCCTACTAATACACTTCTTGCTTCTCTTTTTCTTTTCTCCCAAATATTTTCTTGCATTGCTCAAGTTCCATCTGAAAACACCTTCAAATTCGTCAATGAAGGTGAATTGGGACCTTATATTGTCGAATACGAAGCAGATTATCGTGTTCTTGATGTTTTCAGTAACCCATTTCAGCTCTGTTTCTACAATACAACTCCTAACGCATGGACACTAGCATTGCGAATGGGCACTGTCCGTTCTGAAGTGCTCATGCGTTGGGTATGGGAAGCAAATAGGGGAAACCCTGTTAAAGAAAACGCGACCCTCACGTTCGGGACTAATGGAAATCTCGTATTGACAGACGCTGATGGTCGAATTGCTTGGCAGACCAACACGGCTAATAAGGGCGTGACAGGGTTAAAGTTGTTATCGAACGGTAACATGGTGCTACACGACTCAAAGGGGAGATTCATCTGGCAGAGTTTTAATTATCCCACTGATACCTTACTAGTGGGTCAAACACTCCGTTTATCCGGCCCAAATAAGCTTGTGAGTCGGGCCTCAGTAAAAAAGAACGCGAATGGGCCTTACAGCTTGGTGGTGCAACCTAAGTTGTTCGGTATCTATAACAAGACGAAATTAGCCGTGGAATTAGCTTGGTTCGATCTTGGAAATAGTACATAGGAAGCAGAAAAATTCAATAGTGAGGGTAACTCAAAAAATGAAATAAGAAAATAGATTGGCAAAAACAACTAAAAAGAAACTCTACAAGAGAAGGATTTTACAAACAACAAAACAACATGGACATATCTTAAACTTGAAATGGATCCAAAGCTAAAGGCTTACACTTTTGTCAGAAAAAAAGATTTATTATTTTGGTTGAAGAGTGTATTTTATTGTTATGATTTCTATTTTTATTTTTCTGTTGAAGGGTGTATTTTATTATGTTTTCTACTATTTTTAATTAATAAGATGCTGTGTCAAATGTGAAGGGTGTATTATGTTCTTTTTTTCTGTTTTTCTTATGTTTTTTAATTGAAGTTTAGGAAATTAAGAACGTAAAATAGATATATAGTATTCAAATTAACATAATTAAAGAGAAAAATTAAAAATCTAAGCAGTTGTCCATTCAATACCTTAAATAAAGTCACTCGGCGAGTGTATAATATGGTAATATACATATAATTCTGTATATTAATTAGGAACAGCATTGATGATAGCCACGTAACTTGTCATTTCAAATGATAGGAAACGATAATTTGAAGATTCAGCACCATATGATAAGATAATAAATACATTTTATACTAGTAAATTTTATTGAAAATAGATCAGTAGTTTCTAGCATAAATATAAGATAAGACTGTAATAATAACTTTACAGGCGAGTTTTTTTGGGGCTTTGCACATATTGAAAGCTCAAGTGTATCGAATACCTTTTTACGAGTTAATTTTAATTTGTGATAAGTTATATTATGCGTCGCTTATTTTTATATCAAAAAATTACTAACTAATATTTATTGAAAAATTTCCTATAATAATTTAGTATACTAACTTACAACAACAATAACATACCCAGTGAAATTATGAGGAAGATAAAATATACACAGATGTTACCACTATCTCATAGAGATATAAATGTTTTTTCCAAAGATCCTCATGTCAAAAATATCATCCCCAAAAGTAGAACACACTAGATATGAAACAACGACTAGAGTAAAAAGCAAACGATAATCTATAATAAAGATAATAAAAGTATCAAAATAAACGACGAACAATAACAACACAATATATAACGACACGATTACCTCTACTAACTTACTATATCACAAGACCAAACATCTTCTCACTCCTACTAGCCGTCTAACCTTCAACCCTAGTAATACGTATCCTCCATTTCTTTCTATCTATCTAAAGTCATATTCTCGATAAAGCTACATCATATTCTGTCTAATCATAAAATAAAAAGATCCTTTTTTCATTAGATGTCATCATGTTCATGCACTAATGTTATAATTAATCATGCTAAACTTTGTAATAGTTTATTTAATTAATAATAGACTCAGGTTCTCGATGTCTTAAATTAATTATTGTATTTTTTAAAAATAATTATTTTCACTAATTTATTATTATCATTATGGAAGTTTAACATAAAAATTAGAAAAATAATAATTAGTTTAAAAGGTTATAAATATTTTTAAATTATGAGGCAATAAAATAGTGCTTAAAATAAATAGAAATTATATCATAAATAAAATATAAATAAATGTAAATTAATCAAAATACAATTAATTTGGTCATTCCTTGGTGTCTGTTGTCCTTCATGCAAGCGTGAGCTGGAACCAAATATATAATATATAGATTTTTTAATATCAAAGTTTATTTTTTTTTTAAAATGTATCAAAGTTAGATCCGTGGAGGATTAGTCCTTCGCCTATTGGATTGGGAATAGTTGGGAAAAAAAAAAGTGACAAGTTGATGGTGAAAGGTTTTCCTTGGTTTAGGACAAAATTATGATTGTTTGCTATGTGCACACAGATTGACCATGCAAATTTAATTTGGGAAGTCGATATATAAATAAAAGAAAATTTTAGAAATAGCAATTGTTTGACCTCATTATCTAACACAGTGATAGTATGAATAATTATCAAATATGATAAAAGTTTATAAAATTCACTAATTATCAATATTATAATAGTTTCGAAAATTCATTATGTGTTGTATCATTAAATGAATTTTAGCAATCACTATGTTATTGATAGAAGGTGAAATTCAAAAATTATCACTTCTTCAATCTCATTTTATTTGTTATCCTTTAATTTGACATGACATTTAAGAAAAAAAGAAAGATCTTTAAAATTTACTCCCTCCGTCTCAACTTAATTGCATTTTGAGATTTTTTTAAGGTTTAAAATAGTTGAATTTTTCAAAGTTCAAAGATGAATGTTTGAAACTTTTTTCATATTTGTCCTTTCATTTATTGAACTTTTACATTTTCTAGGAAATAAATTACACTATATATTTATGATTTTACAAAGGCAATAATGGAAAGTATGGTAAAAAACTTGTCTTTGAATATTTTTCTTAATATGAGACGGAGGAAGTATTTTAATATGAGACAGAGGGAGTATAATCTAAAATCATTCTTAGATATTTTCTTGAATGAGAATCATTTCATTAAGAATAAAAAAGATATTTTAAAAATAAACAAACCAAAAAAAAAATACAAAGATAAAAAAAAAACATTATATTTGATAAATATTGTGCGTAAATTTGTATGGTTAGAATTTGAATAATTGTCCCAATGATTCATTTAACAAACAAAAAAAAATGTGGCAGTTTTAATTTGAATAAGTGAGATTTCTTCATTCATAATCAAATATATTTCACGTTAAAATATTTAATATAGAGACTTTTTGGTAGAGACCACGTATTCACCTAGCAACCCTATTCCACTTTAGTTTATATCTGAATTAGTTAAGTCGGTGAAATTTGAATACCAAATTATTACTTTCCTTAAGACTTTAGAAGCATGATTAATTGTCAGAGTAGAAGTTGAAAAATGTTCCAACCTATTATGTTGATGATAATTAGTAAGTTAACTAAAATTATTATGTAGGAGACAATTATAAATTAATAACAGGCTGTGTTGGAATCAAGCCACGTGTTGGTGTTCTATTTGTCACTAATTAATATTGTGAGCATGTTACCCCATTTTGATATAAATTATCTATCTATAATTATTCATTACTTTATGCCAAATAATAATTAGTATATGAATAATCATATATAAGTGATTAACTTTATATATAAGATACAAATTTTGCCTCATTTATTTGGTTATTTGGTGTGTGAAACATCAATTATATAGAATGAATTACATTGTCATTCAAATTCATGAACAATAGTCTCAATAATTAGCACTATTTAGAGAGTCAAATAATTTTGCTTAATCATATTTGTAAAAATACATTTAACATATCTAGTCATTTATAATACCCTAAATTAGATAATTTTGCATTCATTTCGAGTCGAAGTAATACTAGTAACTTTTTCATCATAAAGTAGAGCACAATAAATTAATTAAAATCAATAAGAGATCGTTTGGTAGTTGGTTAAGAGCTAAATAAATAGCACGTTTGGTAGCATTTTTTTTTTATTTATATGTAAAATTTGACATACCTTATATGAGATGGGATGTTGAGATGGATGTTGGACTCACCAGGAGGATAAGATTAGAAATGAGACTATTGGGGCAAAGTTAGGAGTGGCCTCTGTGGCAAACAAAATGAGAGAAGTGAGTCTGCGATGGTTCGGGTATGTGCAGAGAAGAAGTGTTGATGCTCTTGTCAGGAGGTGCAAGAGGATGGATTTAGATATTATCCACAGGGGTAGAGGTAGATCGAAAAAGTATTGGGAAGATGATTAGACAAGATATGGTGAAACTTTATATCATCAAAGACATGACCTTAGATAGAAAGGAATGGTGATCGCGTATTAGGGTAGAAGGTTAGAAGACTAATAGGGGTAGGTTGATATCGGATCGTGCGATATAGTAGGTAAGTAGAGGTAGCCGTGTTGTTATATACTATGTGGTTATTGTTTGTCATTTATTTTGTTACCTTTATTGTCTTTATAAATTTTTATTTGTTGTCCACTTTAGTCATTTCATATCTAGTTATTTCTGCTTTTGGAGATCATAATTTTTTAGATGAAGGTCTTATGGAAACAGCCTCTCTATCTCTATGAGATAGCAGTAAGTTGACATACATTCTACCCTCTTCCAGACCTCACTTGTGAAATTTCACTGGATATGTTATTGTTCTTGTTCGACATACCTTGTATAGTATTTAATTTGCCATTAAAAAATTTCGTATTACTAAATTCTACATAATTAATATTTACATAAATTCTCTTTATTAATTCATATATTACTAATACATCATAATTCTATGAGCTACCAAATGACCCCAATGTAAATGAATTATGGATTATTGTACTTTGCTAATCGTAAACACAACATTTAAGGTAGCTCCAACAAATATATATATAGTTCATAGATTAAAAATTAAATTATCCGTACAAACAAAACAAGCCGCCTCAACCCTTTTTTATCCGAACACCATATAAAGCGGGAGACATAAGTGGGGCGGTGGTCCTAAAACTTTTATCTCCACTTGATTGTTATCGCGTACAGCAGCTCAACATTGGCCAACTTGTGTATAATTAATTGTGATCATAGTATAGTTTGTTGTATCTAATCAATCAAAAAACCTTAATGATTCTGATTAACAGAATATATAAAACTAATTAATTATCCTTCCTCATCATCTATAAATACCAATCTCAAGAAGCAAATGTATCATACAACAAACAAAGAAAAAACTAAACATGTCTCCTTCATGGCCTACTGCACTTCTTGCTTCTCTCTTTCTTTTATCCCAAATATTTTTTTGCATTGCTCAAGTTCCATCTGAAAACACCTTCAAATTCGTCAATGAAGACGAATTAGGACCTTACGTTGTAGAATACGGAGCAAATTATCGCGTTCTTAGTATTTTCAATAACCCCTTACAGCTCTGTTTCTACAACACAACTCCTAACGCATAGACACTGGCATTGCGAATGGGCACTGTCCGTTCTGAAGTGCTCATGCGTTGGGTATGGGAAGCAAACAGGGGAAACCCTGTTAAAGAAAATGCGACCCTTACGTTCGGGATTAACGGAAATCTCGTATTGGCGGACGCTGATGGTCGAATCGCGTGGCAGACCAACACGGCTAATAAGGGTGTGACAGGGTTCAAGTTGTTATCGAACGGTAACATGGTGCTACATGACTCAAAGGGGAGATTCATCTGGCAGAGTTTTAATTATCCCACTGATACCTTACTAGTGGGCCAAACACTCCGTTTGTCCGGCCTGAATAAGCTTGTGAGCCGGGCCTCGGTAAAAAAGAACGCGAACGGGCCTTACAGCTTGGTGGTGCAACCTAAGTTGTTCGGTATCTATAACAGGACGAAATTAGCGGTGGAATTAGCTTGATTCGATCTTGGAAACAGTACATTGGAATCGGTAAAATTGAATAGTGGGAATCAAAGATTGAAATTGGATTATAGATTGGCAAAATCAACAAAGAGAAGTTCACATGTGATGGCTTTTACAAACTACAACACAACATTGACATATCTTAGACTTGAAATTGATGGAAATCTAAAGGCTTACACTTTTGTTAGAGATGAAAAAGCAGATGAATTCCGTTGGAGGGTAACTTACAAAATGCTTTAAGAAAATAATTTTCAAAAAATATTTAAAAAGTAACTCTATAAGATAAGGATTTCATTACCAATAAAATAAGTGGATAAAATGAGTGGGTCCACAGCTATTTTTTCCTTTTTCTGAAAAAAATATTTATTGTTTTGGTTGAAGAGTGTATTTTATTGTTATGATTTCCATTTTTATTTTTCTGTAGAAGGGTGTATTTTATTATGTTTTCTACTATATTTAATTTATAAGATGTTGTGTCAAATGTGAAGGGTGTATTATGTATTTCTTCTTTTTTCTATTTTTCTTATGTTTTTTAATTGAAGTTTAGGAAATTAAGAACGTAAAATAGATATATAGTATCCAAATTAACATGGTTAAAGAGAAAAATTAAAATCTAAGCAGTTGTCCATTCAATCCCTTAAATAAAGACACTCGGCGAGTGTATAATATGATAATATGTATATTGTATATCGATTAGGAAAAATTATGAGACATGACAAACATTTAATAGTTATTATGTACTTAAGTTATAGTTTCGATTGGTTATTGAATACGGCTACAATTTAATTAATTTTGTTAGAATTTGTATTATTCGGTTCTTAGTTGTAAATCCAGAATTTGTATAAAATTTGTTGATACATTTGATTTGTATTAGTTATGAAAAATTCATATTAATTATTTGTATATAATTTGTTGATACATTTGATTTATATAAGTTATCAAAAATCCATAACTGTATATACAGAAATACCATGTTTGTATATTGGCAAGTGAAATATACAAACAAAAATACTCATAACAAATGAAACTATAGTTATGAAGCGCAATTAGGTAAACTATAGCTAAGAACGATAGTTAAGTTATTTCTCTTTATTATTTATGAAATTTTCTCAAAAAAAAATAAAACACTAAATTTGATTTCTGAGTTGTTTTTGGGTTCTTGGACTTCATTCTTCAAAATTGATTGGGCCTAGTAGTCCAACCAACAGAGGGAATTGAAGCCCACATGAAACACTCGGTTCATCGACATGGTTAAAAAAACCTTGGCCTGTATATTTTCTTTTTCAAACTTAATTTTGAATTTTTGAGGATAACTAAGGAAAAATGAGGACGAAAAAAAATCAATGATGGGATTTAATTGTCAGCCATGGTCTTAACTAGTTTAGGGTAGGGTGGTATCTTTTACGAGGAATAAGGAGTAATAATTTTCGAGATAAAATATAGAATTTTTTTATTATGTATTTGATTATAAATATATTTAGTTTTGAAATGATTTATTAGATTCCACTAGTTGGGTGTTGCGATTACGAGTTGGTTTGAATGTTTAATTTCATAGGAGATAATGATACTATCTTCTACTTGAATCATTGACGACTCACTTTTTCCGAGTAACAGGGGAAAAGACCTAAATGTGAAAAGATTCCATTGAGATAAATATGAAAGGTTAAGAACATAAAGGAAGTAGGATTGACAGTTGGTCAAATCTAGTCTAGATTACATATGGACGGTAGTTGGAATTAACAGGCCTTCCAGAGTTTCCTCGTTATCGAAGTTCCTTGAGGAAGAGGATCAAGTTGGCCCCTGCGAATAACTTGATGGACTATCCTCCTTCAACTTTTTGAGCGAATGACAGCAAAAGAAAAAGAATAAAAATTTATGAATTAACCCCATTATCATTTTGAATTATGAGATACTCTCAAGGACGTCTTCAACATTCAAGAATCACATACAGACCATAAAACCTTGTTCAATACATGGAATGCATGGAAATAGAACGACCTTATTTAGTATGGAATGCTTTATCCTATAAAATAAGCCTTTTATATATAAATTTAAATTTATTGAGCTTTAAATACACGACCGAAAACCCTAATTATGGTACTAAAAGTAGGTAAATCTAGTCAAATTCAATACCCTTATCAAGGAGGATGCAGCTGATACTTTGAAATGATTATAAGGAGTCATTTCCTCTTAAATAGGTAGATTTTAATCCATGGAGTAAGTTTTAATTATATTATTACAAAAAAATATTCAATTATTTTTTCGCAATTAATAAAGATTTTTCGTTAGAAAAATAGTCGGGTGTATAAAATATTCTGCATTGATATGTATAATTACTACCATTATTGGATGTTTGAATTCTCTTACAAATCTTTTTTTCAACAAAATAAGAATTAAATATTATAAATTACTTGATTAGCTAGTAATTGAAAAAAACGAAGCACAAGCTATATATATTCAGGTAATTATTTATTCCTTAATGGTCTAAATTGGTGAGAAATGAGTTTAATTAGTGGGATAAATCTTTCTGTTTATGGCATAATAAATTAACAGATCAAAATGATTACTTTACCGTAAGTACTCTTAATTCGGAATTATTTTCTAACCAAAAGCTTAATTAGGATAAGTTCAAAGATTACACGGATAATCTGGTGCAAAGAAATGGTAAATAATATATTAGATAATTGTCACTCTAATTTTCCTTCTTTTTTTTTACATTATTATCAAGTCATCCAAAAATTATTTATAAGTAAATCTTCTTAGAACATGTGTAAAAAAATTGACAAATAAGGAATAATTACCTAATTACACTCGTTTATTTATCATATTTTTCATTATTTTCACCCATTTTTAAGAATTACAAAAATCCCTTCTTTTCAACCGAATACATTAATTCAGTAATCCAAATATATTAATTTTGATTGTTGAACTATCCCTATGTTTAATGTATCATGCTTTAAATATTACCAGCTGATACTTAAAAACTCTAATTTTTGTATCTGGACTACTGAATTAATGTATCTGGATTAATATTTCCATATTTTAAAGGAATTTTTATAAATTAAAAGAGAATAGAAAAAAATTGTGATTAACTCTTTACATTATGTGATTTATATAAATCCTACTAAAAATAAAGTGTTGAATATTATACAACATTATACTTGGAAAAATCATTATATATAATATATCAACTTTTTATAAAATGTATAAAAAAATATTTATGGACAAAGATGGATTAAAATGTAATCCCCCCCCCCTCCCCAAAAAAAAATTCTTTATCATGAAGGCGTGTACAATTTAAACTCATATATTAATGACTATTATTAATTCAAAATATTCACCAAAAGAAACCACAACCCATGAGTTGGATTGTTTAACTCCATGTGAAATTTAGAGTCATTTTAAGTAAAAGAATATAATAAGTAAAATGTTGAACTAAATTAGCACTAATGTTGACAAGTTAGCTTGAAATAAGGAAACCAGACACCAAGGACAATATCTTTAAAACAGTATATATATTTTAGACTTTTGTAGAAGTTACAAAAGAATCTCAAGGAAGCGAAATAACATTAAAAGATTGTGGTGAAATAATTGAGATTATTCAATTGATAGAGAGTGATTTAATTGCTTTAATAAATTTATTTTATACAACTCTAAATTAGTCAAGAAAGTAAGTTTTGAATAATCAATGCCTACTTTTTTAAAATAAAAAAAAGTGGAAGCAAAAAATAAATTTAAAAAAACTATTTACTTATAAATTATCTGAACATTTACTTTTAATTATGTAATGACTATCGAAGATCTCAGTCTCCTTCGCAATGACTGGGCCCCTGGACTTATTTCGACCTTATTTTATCTAGGCACAATACGATGTCCAAAATTTCACACATATATATATATATATATATATATATATATATATATATATATATTTCTGAAGTTACACGGGCTTTGTTGATATGACATCGATCAATCTAGACTGTTTTGGCTTCTGATCTTTTACGGTTAGGTTTACCTTTATCGTTATTGATCACTTTATCGTTAACTGCTAAGTCAATTGTAAGCTATTTTTCTTATCACGTATCTTTTCTTAATTCACCTAAGTCTTAAGTATGATTTTTACCTGAAATTCCATACATATATTTCTGAAGTCACAAAGCTTTGTTGATATAGCATCGATCACTTGACTATTTTGGTTTCTGATCTTTTACGACTAGGTTTACTTTTATTGTTTTTCATCATGTTCTGAGAATGGCGTTTGGTGTCATGATTGCTAAAATCACTTTCTCTGACCACGTATCTCTTTTTAATTCACCTAAGTCTTAGGTATACAATTTTTATCCAATACAAAAAATGTGGAGACAACTTAAAGAAATGAAAAGGAAAGCCGACGAGCAAAAACAAAAACATCACTAAGACAGTAGATTACAGTTGGATAAATAATATGATTAAGCCATTATCAACAGTGTTTATGATGTTAATTAGTGACGCTATTATTGTTTTGGCTATTATATTTGTGCTATTAGGAAATATTATTAGTGTTACAGCTGTAATAAACAACTATTAGGAAAATTGATTAAGCAGTTAATTTCTTAAATCATATTTCATTTTATGTAAGCAAAATCTTAAAGAGTCAACAAGATAAAATCCTAGATGATGACTTTTGCCTACCTTCCCACCACAGTTGATGTTGCTTATAAATTTATAATAGTGAAATGATATAATACTTCTTGGTATTTAGTGTTTATATTATACCAAATAATTTTATTTATCGTGCATGGTTAAAGTACATAGGGTTTACATAAATCTCATTGTATAAAGAGTTAGTTAGCATTTTTTTTCTATCTTTTTCCAATTTACAGAATTTCCTAAAAAAATGATAATTCGGATACATTAATTTAGTTTCGAATATAAAAATTAGAATTTTTAAGTATCAGCAGGTAATATTTAAAGTATGATACATTGAACATAGAGATAATTTAAGAATTAGAATTAATGTATCAGTATTATCGAATTAATGTATCTGGATTGAAAGAAGAGATTCTTAAATTTTTTTAAATGGGTGAAAATAATGAAAAACATTGTAAATAAAAGAGTATTGTAATTGGATAATTTTTTCTAAAAATATGTGTACCGTGTGCATATGAAAAGCACGTGTCTCGCATAAAAGTTGATTCATGACTTAAAGTTGATTGATTTCTTTCAATGATGTCAAACTAATATATGTAAAGATGAAATTTACAGTAAAATACATGGAACCTCAACAAAGTTACTGAATTCACGTGAAAGTCTTCAATCTTTACTTAGTAGGAGGGCAAATCTGGTGCACTAAAACTCCTGCTATGCACAGGATCAGAAAAAAGGTCCGATTATAAGGGTCTATCATATGCAGTCTTACCTTGAATTTCTACCAGAAGTTATTTTCAAGGCACAAACTAGTAATTTACTGATCATATGATAATAACTTTGCCAACAATTTAATATAAATATTGAGTGCGTGAAATATTTTCAATCACATGGTACCTAATATTTCCATTGTATTCTTTACTTTTATAATTTTTCCCCCCCTCCAATTACCTTTATTTGAAGGCAAACCCATAAGAACCAATCAAAAAGATATTAGCTAGGTAGGAGCCCATTCTTTATTAAATAATTGAAGCAGCCAAGCCATCACTATATTTATTTCAAATCAAATACAACTTTCATGGTTGTCTCTTTCCAACATATTAGAAAATGATGATCTTGTTGGTCCAACAGATTTCATCTGTCTAATGGAAAAGTCTTTTCCTAGAAGCTCCATTTATATATGTTACCTAGCTACTAGGGTTTTGCCTTCTAGATTAAATCAAGTCAAATATTGGACTTCAGTAAATTTATTGATATAATTACATGTTAACCGTTAATGAGTAATCCTAATGTAGACAGATATGATCAGGAAGATATAGAAATAGTACTTCAAAATTCATTACGTATTTAAGGACTTTTATTCTTTTTGGCATCTGTTATTTTGGCACAAATCTTTTTGGTTCTTAAAGAAACAATTCAAATTTGCTTCATAGATAAAATATTACTCTGCTAAATCTATATGCATTAAATGTATTAAGTCAAATCATGAAATTACTCCCACAAAGTAGTATGAAAGATATAAATATTTACTTCTTTTCTCCTTTACTCCCATTTTTTTCTGGGTGCACTAGCAATTAGCATTGATTACCTAAAAGAAATATATTTTATTCCATAAATTAGAAAATATTAGAATTTGAACTTAACCTTAGTTATAGACCAAAAGGATATTGGCGTGTCCCTAATTAAATAGTGAATAAACTAAAAACTCTAATCAGTATTTTTTTTTAATTATATATATGTGTAGATGAACAAGGTCCAATAACCATTGACCTATATTGAATAGGTACATATTGTTTATAAATAGAGGACAATTCGTTTTTAGCTAGAGAAAATTATAATTTATTTTATTCTTGAATACGTCATATAATTTAGAATTAAGTGTCATCCCCTATCGAGCTTGTTATTCTATTTTAAAATTAGTTTATTCTGTAGTAGCAAATATTGATTATGTTGTATCAATTGAGTTGATCCAAATGAGTTATAAAGCTCCCGCTAGCGACAGGGTTTGAAGAAGGACCGATCATAAAGGTCTATGTACAAAATAAGGCTACGTACAATAAATTCATGTGGTCGAACTCTTCTCGGACCCTGCCACATAGTGAAAGCATTAGTGTACCGAATAATTTAAAATTTTATATTATCATTAAAATGAATTTTAAATTTTTATTTCTTAACCACCTAAAACAATGGGGGGTTTTTTTTTTTCTACCTAAAACAATGGTGATAGTAACTCAATTCCTTTTTTTACTAGACAAGATTCTTGGATTGATTGGTCTTTTTACTTCTTTGATTAACTACATATACACGTTATTAATTAACTGTGTTCACACTTCACACTGGTAGCTATGCTTAGTAGCTAAGGGTCAAATTAAAGTGCTAATTTTGCTAATATTCTTGATAATGAGTGTTGGGATGAGGCTAATATAATTATAAAAAAAGTTAAATATCATTAAAGGCCATTACTTATTGCTAATAGTACAATTAAAAGAAGAAAACAATATGGTGATGGAAGAAAAAGAGGAGCTAAAGCACTTCCCGTTGGACCCCATCTCTTGTCTTATCAACTACCTCAATTATTTGTTTTAATTTCATCTTTTCTTCATTACAATCCTACTAATCTCTATATATTTTTCCTTCTCTTAGCTAAAACAATTCATTAAAACCCAAAACAAATCTCTCCCTCACAAATTCTCCACCCAAATTTACGTTTACTTTTTCTTTTTTAATGAAAAAGAAGTTGTCTTGGTAGTATTACTAATAATTACTTCTTTGAAGACAATCTTAGATCAGAAACGCATAGTTCAAAATTCAGACAAAAAACTCCTTGGGAAAATAGGAGAACATTCAAGATATGATGTCATCAAGTGACCAAAGAAAGGAAGTAGGAGAAGGATCATCATCATCAACGACCACAATTGTAGCATCGTCTGATCAGTTCTTACCATCGCCTCAACTGAGCCGTTACGAGTCTCAAAAGCGTCGTGATTGGAACACTTTTGGACAATACTTGAAGAATCACAAACCCCCAATTCCTTTATCTCAGTGCAACTACAACCACGTATTAGATTTTCTTCGATACCTAGATCAATTCGGAAAAACTAAGGTACATTTAAATGGATGTGTATTTTTTGGACAAGTTGAGCAAGTTGGACCATGTACTTGTCCTCTTAAACAAGCATGGGGAAGTTTAGATGCACTAATTGGAAGGCTTAGAGCTGCTTATGAAGAAAATGGAGGATTACAAGAGACTAATCCATTTGCTAATGGTGCTATAAGAATTTATCTTAGGGAGGTTAGAGATTCTCAAGCTAAAGCAAGGGGAATTCCTTATAAGAAGAAGAAAAAGAGGAGGAAAATTCAAAGTAATTCTAGTAATAACAATGAGGTAAATTCTTCTTGATTTCTACAAGAGGGAAAAAATAAATGGTAAAATTTCTTTCTTTTATAATAAATTTGCTTTTGGGAGATTTATATATAATCATAGTTTCAATATTATGAGTATTAATTGCTTAGCTTCACGTATAAATATGTAATATATTTAACATTATCTCTATTAAGTTGTTTTCTTTACCATTTCTTGAATGTATTCAAATAGTCTTTTTACCTGCATAAGATCAGAATAAAGTTAGATAAATATCATCTTCTTAGACTTTATTGATAAAATTTTGCTTGTTATGTTACTATTGTTATTTTATATTAAATTTGAGGGTGAGCCCTAAACAATAGTTTCAGAAACCCTAAAATTTTGGACAACTTTTATTGGCATTTGAACTTTGATCTTCTACTTGAATTTAGGAACAATAGGAATTAGTGGGCAGCCATAAATTCAAAAGTTAAATTTTTTGGATTTAATTTTAAAGTTTTAATATTATATCGATTGTACTGCACTTTTAAAATTATAGGGATAAGACCTACTTATGATTTGCTTGAATTTTATGGTATAAATTTATATTTCGAATTGACAATATTGAATTTAGATATCAGATATATGAATGCTACACTCGCCATTGTCAATAACAAAGATAAAATTTTCATCAATTTTACCCTCAATAATAATTGATGAATTAAGCATTTTTTTAGTGTTTACGTGAAATAGACTTACCATATGATAAAGCCATTAATTAGTAGTAGGAGTAGCAATTATTATTTGTAGTTAGACCCACCCCTTAAAGAGATTTCTTCATTGAACAAATCTCATATTGTCATAATCATAGCCATAAATAGAAAATAACCATGTCTTGTTGTACGCATTATCTTTGCCCTTGAAGTCCTTATAATTAATCTCTTGAAATTTAATTCTCATTATCCTTGAATTCAAACTTATATAATTGAAATATCATGACTATATCATTAAATTTAATAAAAATCCTAAAGTTACTTATAAGAAAAAAGCTCAAACTTTGTGAAAAATTCCTAAAGGAATGGCCATTTTGCCTTTTCTCGCAATTTTCATTCATCCCATTAATGTTTATTCATCATGCTTGATACTCGGAAAAAAATTTACTCGCACCCAATATCAAATAACACTTTATTTAGATGATTGTTATATATTGTTTCATAATGAATTAGATTGTATTGTTTTGATGGAATTAAAGTTTGGCTACATTAATCTTTCTCCATCTTTTCATCATGTCTTGAACAATAAATTTTAAAAAAAAAGTAGGGTAAAAAGCAGAGAAAGATAGAGTAAAGAATAAAATAAGATTATTTAAATACTAAGTAAAGATAATTAAATTGAAAAAAAATATTAAGGTAATAAGACGATTACACCAAATCAATCGTCATACAAACTTAATTTTTTTTTGTTACCAAATGATGATTTGAACGATACGATAAAATTTAAATAAATATTAAAATGAATATAATATTTTGAACTAACAACACAATACAATAGAATAAGTAACAACCATCCAAACAAGGTGTGAGTGTTTAGCATAACAGTGGTTGTTAAACAAATACTCTAATGACATTAAAATATATGAAAAGGTAATTTAGAGGGAGCATTAGATTTGGAGATCGACATTTGTATATTTGATTTGGTCAACCAGAATCAAAGATGGCTCTCAAATAGGGAAAACGGTTAAAAATATTTTTGAATTATTTAAAATAGAGTAGAAATATTTTTTTGTTGTGTTCTGATTCAAAAATATCCCTCTGTTATATTTTTGGCTTAAAAATATTCCTCTGTTAAATTTCTATCTAAAAATGCCCCTCGTCCTAGCATAAATGAAAAAGGGCCAAAAATATTGCTTAACTATTAGAAATAGAGCAAAAATGTCCTTCATTAGTTTTTAGCTAAAAAAAATATCCTTCTGTTAAAATTTAAAGTTATTATTTAAAATATTCCTTTTGCATTAAAAATTCAATTTCAACCCATCGTCAAACCAATTTTTGTCATATTTCAAGTAGTCTTGATTCTTACTATATTAAAAAAAAGGTTTTTATTTGTAGTTGCAACTAAATTATCTCTTGAAATGATAACTTACATTAATGGTGTAACATTGCTTATATGAGCACAACAATTTCTATACAAGCTTCGTAGGTTTAGAAATATTAAAGAATTGGATTCTACTGAACTCGAAAAACTGTTTAAAGAAGGAGACAATGATTAGAACGGGGATGAATCAATGTTATCATTTAGAGATTGACTTCTTGAGATGTTTACAAGTGAAATAACAGTCCCTTTTGACATGAAAAGGTTAGTCTTAGAGAATTAGACCTAATATTTGAGGAGAAAACCTCTTGGATCCCTAAATGGGGTTTCATGTGGACTGATCATATGACACTTTGTATCCATATAACATGCATGGTATCATTCTATTAGAGAGAGTCTTTCTTTTTTTTCTTTTTGTTTTGTAAAATTTTATGGAAGGGATAATTTTGAACCAAAATCTATAAAGGGGATATTTTTGCTCCATTTTTAATAGTTTGAGGGTTTTTTTAATCGTTTTTGTTTTTTGTTTTCGTTAAAGAGGGAAATATTTTTTAGTAAAAAGTTTAATTGAGAAATATTTTTAAACCAAAACATAATAAAAAAATATTCCTACTCTATTTCAAATAATTCAGAGGTATTTTTTATCATTATTCCTTTTATAAAGGATATATTGGAGATCAGCAATGATGCTGGGCCAAATTAATGAATAAACATTTAGGAGAATTTTGTCCTTTTATTTTGTTACCTTTTAAAAAATATATTATATAACATCGTGGTAGGTGGGTCACTGACAAGATTTGTTTGGCTATTTTTCTTATTTGTCTCAAATTGTTAGTACTATGTTGCTTGTATTATCTTAAAATATTAATTTTTTTCATTGAGTCTGTTAAAAATTTATTTACTTTTGATATATTCAATATTCCCATGAGGACAATTTTAAAAAGTACGAGCAACATAACTAATAGAAGGCGGACTACGAAAAAAATGAGATCATTAGTAAGGTTTGAGTCTCGGTGACTTTTATTTACTGGTAGAATTTCAACCAAAATTTCCACCAAGAATTAGGAATAAAAAGTTTCCTATCAAACTTGGAATAAAAGAAAACTTCAATTGAAATTTTCTCGAACCTTGTATTTCTATATAAGAAATTCACTCAATATCAATAAATATTGGACGGTTAACTCAATTTTCATTGTGTATTAACTTGATATAACTATAAGAATGAACAAAATTTCAAATTCTGAATGGGCATGTACCCTTGCATTTACATGATACTTAGAAGTTATACAGAATTGATCACTTAGCTGCAACTATTGCTCACCTTGTCATAAATCACTGTGTAATTCGAGCTGCTTATGTTCCTCAAGTAGCAGGATTGATGGTCGTCATACTTGTATGTCTGTTGTGTGCTCCCGAGTCCACTGTCCATGGACTGGTTCTTTAAAAGCATAAACCCCTGCGCCTTCTGCATATTGTGAAGAGAGCTGGACGAGGATCCATTATTGAACCTCTTTTCGTCGAATATCAAAGTCACATTCGTGATAGAAGCATCGCTTTGATCTCCTATCTCAACACCATCAGTGAACACGTGAAGCTGAAACTTTTTAAAGGATTCAAGAAAATTCACAGTGTCATTAAACTCAATAGTCTGATCAACAATTTTCAAGTTGGCGTTATTTCCCATCATAATGTAGTTATTATAGCTAAAACTCTGAGATGATCTCGTCGTGACTGTTCCATAAGATGAGTTCACCCATCCTGTCAATGAGATGGATCTACGAGCATTTGTAACAAAGGATCCATCAAGACTAGTAAAATTGCTCGCGAGTGAAAATGAAAGAGGCGAACTACTATATTCCAACAACTTTCCTTGTGTTTTTACACTCTTTTTATCTAACCAAACATGCAAATTTGCATCAACATACCATACATTCAAAGCATTTGTGACACGAAATGAAATATTATGGCAACTTCCATCTAAGATCTTCCCTAACAATGGCGTAATGTCAACGTCATATGAAGGAAGATCAAATGAGCCAATTCCACTTACAGGTCTCCATAATAGAGGATTGATGCCACCAGTATAAATGACAGTAAAAGGCCAAACTGCACCAGCTACAACATCATCCAAACTTACTAAGACCTCCCTAAAAGCACCATTCCCCGTGATATCAGAGCGATTATTAGCAGTAACATAATCATTTGGCAAATTTCCATACCAAAATTCATCATTCTCATGGAATGACGCATAAATTTCCAATACAGCCCTGTATGCATTTTGTGGGATTTTGAACTCTTTTGACTGTACATCTGTAGAATTCTCAATCATAAACCACAAACCACCATTCAATGGCAAATTTCTGGAAATGGGTAGGATTAAATCAGCCCCAGAGTTAAATTCCTTAATGGGGTTTCCCAAACTTGATTCTTTTTCAGCAGGATAAAAATGAACAAAAATTTCGACATGATAAACACCAGTATATATACCATCAACCATGTTTCCAATATAAACTGCAAGAGTTTGATTGGTCATGAGCAAAGAATGATACCTAGTAATATCTTTCTTGACAGTCCAAATAATCCCATCTTTTTTTGGCTCTGCAGTACAACTCCTGAAAATTTCAACCCCACTAAGCCAAATCCCAAAGATTCTATCAAATTGTCTTCCTTCACTCTTTGCTTTCCATTCAAGAATGATTTTGGAAAACTTTTTAGATGGACAATTTGAAGGGGGTGTGTAATTTGTGAGGATTGGTGGTTTCCCATATGTGTAGGCAAAGTCATGTTTAAGGACTAAGTAGGAGCAAGGTTTGGTTTTTGGTAATTTTATAGGATTTGTGAATTCAAAATAGGCTGTGAGGGTGTCATTCTTGGGAGAAAGGTCCTGTTGAGTGGTCAATTTTGGTGTTGCTGTGGAAAAGAAAGGTATTTGGAGTATTGAGAAACAAATGAAGAAGAAAGAGAGAGCCATGAACGGTATGCAAGATTTGTCGGATTCAAGATTTGAAGTTTATGATGAATTTCTAAGCATGAAAATCAATAATCAAATGTAGATCTATTTCTAAATAAAAATAATGAAATTCACGTGTATCAATAATCAGATCTAGATCCACCCAAGGAAACAATATCCTATGAATGTGAAATTGTTTCCTTGTTTGCTTTGTTCTTTAGCATTGCTTGGAAATTCACCTGCTTCGTTATAGTATGACAAAGGTGAAGCAGGATTAGAAAACGACAAATCTCTTTCTCATAAATTCATTTTGCAAGTTTGTTATTACGGTTCTACAAATACGTTAAAATAGAATGAGTCATGAAAGATCCAAAATTATCTGTTGTAGACCTACAACATGTTTAATATAGGAGTACAAAATTATTTTAGCAGTTGTATGTTAGTCTTATTATCCTTTATGTTTATCTAATAAAATAATATAGTTTGATATCTAGCTTAATTATCATATTATATTATATATACTAAAAGTGAGAAGCACACTCCGAAAACCATCGTGATTTTGGTTATTGCAGGCAGTTCAGAGTTGAGGCGGTAATACGGGCTATTAGTAGGATGAAGAGGAGGAGGGCGATCGGCCTCGATGAGATTTCGGTAGACTTTTGATAGAACATGGTCAAGGATGGCATAAAGTGGTTGACTAGACTGTTCAATGCTATTATGAAGACTGCCAAGATGCCTGAGATGAGATTCCGATAGACTTTTGGAAAAACATGGTGAAGGAGGGCATAGAATGGTTGACTAGACTGTTCAATGCTATTATGAAGACTGTCAAGATGTCTGATGAATGGAGGAGTATAATGGTTCCACTGTACAAGAATAAGGGAGATATTCAAATCTGTAACAATTACAGGGGTATCAAATTATTAAGCCACACTATGAAGGTCTGGGAGAGAGTAGTGGAGATGAGGGTGCGAAGAGTAGTATCTATCTCGGAGAATCAGTTTGGATTCATGTCAGGGCGGTCGACTACTGAAGCAATTCATCTTGTTCGGAGGTTAGTAGGAAAATATAGGGACAGCAAGAAGGACCTTCATATGGTGTTCATTGATCTCGAGAAAGCATATGACAAAGTCCCAAGGGATGTCTTATGGAGGTGTCTAGAGATGAAACGGTTCATTGACCTTGAGAAGGCATAGAACAAAGTCCCAAGAGATATTTTATGGAGGTGTCTAGAGATGAGAGGTGTGCCTTTGGTATATATTAGGGCGATTAAGGATATGTACGATGGAGGCAAAACTTGGTAAGAACGGTGGGAGGAGACTCATAATATTTTCTTGTTAAGATGGGACTCCATCAAGGATCTGTGTTGAGCCATTTCTTGTTTGCATTGGTGATGGACGAGCTGACGCGATCTATCCAGGAGGTGGTACCATGATGTATGTTATTTGCAGATGACATAGTACTGATTGATGAAACTCGTACTAAAGTTAATAATAGGTTGGAGGCCTGGAGACACGCCTTGGAGTCCAAA
>DF363707.1:0-32232 GCA_000787875.1 Solanum virginianum | reverse complement strand
GGCAAGCTTAGACTTCTTTTATCGATCGGTGGTTGCACATTGAATTTGGTGATGAGAATATTTGGAGTTGGATCAGAATTTCTTGAATACCTTCCTCCTATTATATCTCACATATATAATTGTATTTAAAGAGAGAATAGATGAAGGTTCCACTCTCACCCTTTTTCTTTATTTCAATAAGTATATACACACACAGAGAGAGAAATAGAGTGGCTTGTTTAGAGAGAGAACCAACAAAGATTCCACTCTGATGCATCTTCTTTGTTCCAATAAGTCCATGCATAAAATAACGAAAATACATAATAGGGTAGTTTTAAAAAAAATAAATGAATGAAGAACAACACAATGAAAATGAAGTTTTAGGATCTATATTAACAATAGAGAAAATTGTTGCAAAAGAGCAATTTACTGATAATTTGGTTTAGGAAATGGATTTGAGTATTATTTTGCTGCTAGATTGATTAATTAGGTGGGTCGAGATTAGATTAATTGCAAAAATTAGGTCATTTAAGTCAAACCAGATAATTTTTATATATCTCGAAGAGTCCAATAGTAATGACCCTTTTGGTCATTTCTCTGCTCTTCGATCATTGTAGTATTTAGAGATTTTCTATAGCGACCCTAAGTTATTTATGACTTTCTAATATTGATAGTTAAGTTACCTGGTCAGTTATTTCTATTTTATACATGTTTTCATATTTGGATCCCTTGGAGTGTAACACCACTATGATAATACCCTAACTTAGAAAGTCCAAAAGGTCTACAAGTTCAATCTAGTTCTACTGAAACCTGATTACGGTTCGTAAGTCTAGTTACAAGTCATAACTGTGACTCGTATCATAAAATGTTTTATGTGGTGTTGTTGTCTTTTATAGACCAACTTTTGAACTCCAATTTTAAGTCTGATTTCTATGAGACTAGTTCATGGTACTTATAATATTCTATGGACCATAGAGCAGGTTTTGTAGTCTAGTATTGTGATAGAGTTGATGAGTTTCAAAGAATGTCTCTATGACCTGTAGTCCAGTCCAAGACTCATCATTTAGGTTTTGTAGTTCCCATACTTAGAAAGGTAGGTACAATACTTTTAATACGAAATAAATGGATGAGTCCATAAAATGGTCTATGACCTGTAGAAGGTGATCGTAGACCCATGATCAAAAACCTAGAAAATTAACCTTGTTTCTATGATGGGGCTTCTACAGATTGTAAAGAGAACCATGACCTATAGATGGGGTCTTGTGGTTTGATTCTGCAATTTTAATGAAGAATAGTTTACTTTTTATTGCATCCTTTTCTAATCAAAACCCTAACATTTTGGAATTATTTTGGGTCCCCTAATAGTATTCAGTAGGTTTTTTCTCTTGTTTACACTTGGGATATTTTGAGAGCAAGTTCAAAAGGAGAAAAGGCTAGGATTCAAGTGTTCAACCTTCATCCTTCAAGTTCTAATAAGATCTTCATATTCAAAGTATGTAAGTCTAATATGAAAATTGGACTGTCATGACCCGCTCCAAGTCATGATAACACCTATTAGATCTCATCTACAAGTAAGCTAATTACGTAATCCCAGGGTAATTGTACAACATCTTTAGTCACAATGTAATATATACACCAACATAACCACTGTAACTTATGCAGAACTTGGAAGTCCACTATATAGAGCGCTCAAGAGACCTCTGGTGAGCATCGACAGCTCTGGCTACTTGGTAGTCTCCTTTCATTTTTATTATCATCTTTTAATAATATATATATATATATGAACACGCACACACACAAAAAACTAGGAGTGCTCCTGCAAAAACAAGCCACTACTGTACAAGGCTAATGTCTAGATACAAAAAATGATAATAAAAAAGGTAGGAGATTGCGAAGTATCCAGAGGTGTCGATGCTCACCAAAAGTTTCCTGAGCGCTCCTAAATCCCCGAAATCTTAACGCCCACGGCTAGAACCTAGACCTGCATTATGTTGAGATGCAGAGGTAGGGTACCAGAAAAAGGCACCCAGTAGGCGTCATTAGCCTACTGAGTGTAATAGTATACATAAATAAAGCTCAAATGTAGATAATTGTAATAAATCTAGCAAATTAACCCTAGAACAAGGAGGGTGCACACTTGGAAAATCCCCGAAACTCCAACTAAACCAACCAAGGTGAAATGCAATCATACTGATAGGCAAAGAGTGGAGTAAGCCCAAACTATAACTATTATTGATATGAATCATAGCATTGTAAGTAGGTGCAAGGCCCTAGTAGTATGCCACCCGAGCCTTTATATGCTCGAAACATAATCTAATCGATAGAACATCGATGAAACCAATAGAATTACCATAAGGAGCTAACTCTCAAAATCACATGGTCAAGGGTTAAGCTGTACTGGGGTATAAGGACCTAATATCTATGCTTGAAGATCCTCGAAGTCCCCATAGGTCCAGAAGGTACACCCACAGACAATCAGGGTATCTATTATGATGTGGTGTCAAAATATAACACATTTGATACCTAAAAAGTAGGATTTTGTGTGTTATCAATGTTAATTTTATAGTTTTTATATGATTTTGTGGTTGCCTATATAGGAAAAGTAGGTTGGCAAAATTTGAGAAAAATTATAGGTTTTGCTGATTTTAAGGACATACGAGACTCTCTACAAGTCGTATCTCAGTTTATGAGTCATAGAGGTAGTCTCTTGGAGGATTCTAGTGTTGAAGAAAAACTCAAGTTCAGCCAAACAAGACCCAGTTACGAGTCGTAGTTCCATCTTCGGGTCGTAAAGGGATGTCTTGTAGTGATTTCCAGTGTTGATCAGACTTGGACTAAGTGATACCAATGTGGACTATGAGAAGTCAATACAGGTCATAAACTAGACTATGACTCGTGATGGTGTTTTGTATTTGTGAATTCCAACATACAAGAGGCTGATCACAAATGCCTGATTACGGTTCGTAAGTCTAGTTACAAGTCATAACTGTGACTCGTATCAAGCACCGACCAATTCTTGGGTAAATGATTAACTATGCCTTCTCTATTTATTGTCTCATTATTTTCCCTAGATATGAGTATCTCAACCCATAACATGGGGTTGTAGGAACCATGAGAATCTAACTTAGAAAACCTAGATTATTTACAATTATTAGAATAAGTATTTGTATGTATTAATCATTTCTCTTCATTTTGAATGTTTTCTAATTGTGGCTAATATTAGAACTTATCTAGTGTTACCTTTTCGATTCAGGTGGTAATGAATAGGAAAAAGAGAATGATTAATAGGATTTGACAATGTGTTCTTGTCTAATCAACCGAACTCAACCAAAGGGAGCTTGACTGGGACTATGGGTAATGGTTAGTTGAGCACATTATGGACATGAATCAAGTCCCATAGTGAATTTAACCTTCACATTTGACAAAAGGGTTGGAAGATCATAAATTATCATCCAACATGTAATATTCTAGTTGAGAATTGTAAAAACCAGGGCAATTAAGTTAGTTAATCATGGGGAACATAATAACCCAAGTTGCTCTCTGTTATTGTTTGTCTCCCAGTTTTAGTTATTCTATTTTAATTTTCTATCTACCATTGCAACCCCCCATGCTTCTTTTTAGAGAATTAAGTTAGTTGATGTTTGAATTGATTATTGGTGAACCAAGCTACAAAAGTCCTGTATTCACTGTGGTATTTGACCCTAACCTTGGTTAGGTTATTACTTTGATGATTGGTTTTACTTCAAAAAGTGGTGTGTCTTGAACATGATCAAAGAAAAATGGCATTGTTGCAGGGGAATACAATGAGACTTTTATTTGCATTCACTAGTAGTATAATTCAAGTGTTACTTTCCTACTTCTCTTGTATTTTACTTTTGCGTTTGTTTATTTAGTTTATTTGCAGGGTATACTACATGTTGTATGCCCAATACAAGGGGTCAAGGCATCCTCTTAGCTCTAATTAATTTAGAGATCCAATGAGTTACCAGGAGAATAGCTCAAGCGAATGATAATATCATGGTTAATTAAGCTATGAATAAGAATGATGATGTTGAGGATAGGGGTGACATTCCACAACCGTTGGAGAATAGGCCATAACCTAGGGACATTAATGAGAATTCTTATGGATAGAATCACTATAAATTGATTCCCATAGCCATGGATTTAATGAAAGCTATAGTATTTCCACCATTATCGGCAGACACTAAGTTCACGACTTCATATGGATTACTCTAAATGATTCAAAATCATTGTTTATTTGTAGGTTTACCTTTCATGGATCCTCATAGCCATCTACATAATGTAGCTTTTGTTTGCAAGAGCGTGATGGGGATGCAAAATCTTTCCATGATATTGTTGGGTTACATATGTTCCCTCTATCTCTTACTGGTAATGCAGCGGTATGGCTATTAGAACTCATACAAAGCTCAATCATTACTTGGGATAGATCTACAGAAGGCTTTTTTGGAAAGGTACTTCCCGAAGTCAAAGAAGCTCAAGTCAAGAGATCAAATGAACAATGTTGAGCAATTGCTGGGTGATTCAATCAATACAATGTGGGAAAGGTTTACAAAGTGTTTTAAAAGCATCCCTGACCACAAAATTGTTGATGATGCCTTGGTAGAGATTTTCTATCATTCCTTCGATGAAAATAGTCAAGCTTGTGTCAGTACTATAATGGGGGCCATGCTCTTGGATCAACCATTCACAAGGATCACCAAGAGAATGGAGCAAGTGGCCAAAACCAACTATGCATAGGGATAAAGAGAGAGAGCTTCTACAAGAAGCTCATGTGCATTGAATGTTACTTTAGAGCAAGCTAACATCAATGAGGAGATCATACAACAAGTTGCTTAACTCTGTATAAGTATGGATTTGGTGGTTAAGAAAAATCAAGAAAAGGTGCATACGGTAGTCCACCAACCTCTTAGTGCACCTATGTATGAAAAGTATTGTTATGATAAGGATGCTTGTTTTGTTAGTGATCAAGCGGTGGGTTTTTGGAATAATTCCTAAGGATCCAATGAGGACTATCAGCGTCAAGATTTTGAAAACCAAGGTCAGAAGTACAATTGAGAATGTGCTTATAGAGATAACCGTGGTGGTTATTTTGAAAGGAATAGAATGCTAGAAACCAAGTGGGGTAGAAGAGATGGTTTTTGGAATGGTCCATATGTGTCACCCCATTATCATGATGTTGGGGCTAGTAATTCAAGGATTGAAGAGGTGTTTGACCGATTGATAAAAAAGGCCAAAACACAAGATGAGACTTTAAAGGGAATGAAATTCAATATTTTAAGTATAAATTGAAAGATAGAGTCTCATTCGATGTCCATCAAACAACTTGAGCAACAATCGGCCAACTGTCCACTTAATTGAATCAACACCAAAAAAGTATATTGCCAAGCAATACAATTCAGAATCCAAAGAATGATAGTCATTTTATTGCAGTCACAACTAGGAAACTGAAGAGTACCATTGATCCTCTAATGCTGGAGGTGTGGATGATGTTCATGAAGAGATAATTGTGAATAAGGTTATGAATGAAGGAGAAGAACAATAACGATGGGGTAAGAGATAAAGTGGCTAAAGAGTTAGAGAAGTATAAGATCACCGGAAAGCCTCCACCTCCCTTTCCCCAAAGAGTCAAAAAAAGGAGAAAGATGGTAAATTCAAACATTTCCTCTCCATGTTGAAGTAATTGTCCATCAGCATCCCCCTTATCGAAGCGTTGGAGAAAATGTCTAGTTATGCTAAATATATGAAAGATTTGGTGACTAAGAAGTTCACGATAAGCCAAGAGCTTTCACATGAGCTCTAATGTTGTAGTGCCTTTACCATTAAGTCTTTAGTTAAGAAAAAAGAAGACCTCGGTACATTTACCATCCCTTATACCATTGGCGATGTAGAGTTTGCAAGGCTGTTATATGATTTGGGTACTAGTATAAACTTGATGCCTCTTGCAATCTTCAAAATGCTTGGTTTGGGTTCTCTTAATCCTATGAGAATGAGGTTGTTAATGGCTGATAGAATAATCAAGAAATTAGAGGGAATACATTTTGATGTGTTGGTGACAGTTGACAAATTCATATTCCTAGTGGATTTTGTCATTCTTGATTGTGAAGTTAATTTTGAGGTCCCTATTATCTTGGGAAGACCATTTCTGACCACATGGAGAGCCTTAGTGGATATGGATTCCAATCAACTCAGATTTAGGGTGAATGATGAAGAAGCGATTTTTGATATCTACTAATCAATGAAGCATCCAGATGAACTGAAAAGTGAAATTTGGGCTGTTGAGGAATTCTAAGTACTCAAGATGACTATGTCATGCCACGATAAGAAATCAGGCACTACTTGGGAGGTAACCCAAGCATTTTTCATGTTCTAGGTTAATTATTGAGTTTATTTTCAGTTTTATAATTTTTAGTTGATTGTTTGTTTGTTTTTTGATTAATATATTTGATTTTGGGTTTGTTGCATTTAAGGTGCAAGTGCCTTTTATGAGGAGCATACAAGTTGTAGATAAAGATTTCAAGTTTTGTTGAGAATTGCATCTGATGCAGTCTCTATGACTAGGCTTACGAGTCATATTGCACTTTACGACTCACAGCCATGTCTAGTAGATATTTACAGTGAGCAGGTTAAAAGTGCACTCCATCTACAAGCCAACTTTATGACTCGTAGTCTAAACTACGTGTTGTGAATGGGGTTTATAGAATCCAGGTATGTTTTAAAAATTTTCTAAGTGTTGAGTGGTCTACGAGACTAGGACCTATGAGTCGTAGACCAAGCCACGACTAGTAGTTGGGATTTTGTAGACCCGACTCAGTAATTTTTAAAGGTGAACTTGGTAAGGTATAAATAGGGGTAAAAATTAATTTGACCCCATATATAACCATAATTATGACAAAATTACCCCAACCTTTTTCCCCAATCCTTTTCTAACCAATTTTTTGGCGCTCCAACTCTATTTTCGGCATGGAATGCTAGCGACTAGGGTTTCAAAATTATTCTTCTCCTTTTGCTTTATTCGGTTGACCTACTCATATAGTAAGTTTCTTGATTTAGTTTAACTTAAAAGATTACCTTGCTTTGAAAGGTTTGAATGATGAGTGAGATTGAAATGATGCCAAGGCGTATAATTCCTGTTGAGTTAAAATTGTGAAGGAGAATCCAGGGTGCTGTGAGTTATATTAATTGTTTTAGCCCTAAGTTGAGTGTTTTATCTATGTTATTATGATTGGATGGTCATGCAATTATTTTCCATGTTTGATTAAATGGTTGTTATTGGGCAATGAATGTTCATTGATTTGTAGTGTCAAAGGAGTATGATAGTGTTTTGGTTATTTTGATGTAGTTGGAATCATGGGTTTATTACTTCTTGTTGTGCTTATTGAACTATTCCCCAAATGATTTTGAATGTGATTGAGTGATTTTTGTTTATAATTTGGGGATAGTGATATAGGTGCTGCTTTGAATGAGTTGGGAAAGAATAATATGATTGCGTATTGATTACTAAATCTTTTTTAGATTGGGTATATTAGTTTTGAAGTTATGTATTGGGGTATGGGTCATATGGTTGAAATGTGAGTGCTTGCATGACTTACTTCGATGCTGATATGTTTATATCTAAATTGTTCGTAGGGTCCATGAGATGAGTTGTTTTGGGTGCCTGTTGTTTCTAATTTATGGGAGTCTTTTACGACTTGCAGATAGGTCTATGAGTAATAATTGCCTTCTGTAGAAAGTTACAGTGACTTAAAATTCCTATATAATAATCATAAGAGACCATCTATGAGTCGTAGATAGGTCTCGTGGACTCATATCCATGTTAATTTTGCTCCCTGGAACTCTATACGAAACCATTCTATGACCCATAACCCAAGGTACGGGTCATAACTAGGTATTGAATAATTCTAATGTTCATTTCTATTTTACACTACTAGTTTATGGGACCATAGTACGACTCGTACTTCATACCACGAGTCATATTAGGATCTCGTATAACCTATCTGCAACTGATCCAACTAAATTTTCATGTTTTTCTTGTTTTCTATGTTTCTTGTTTGAGCTTATGGTATGCTATCTACTGTTTAATTTTCATATATTATGGCCCCAAAGGTCAACCAAGCTAAGATTGAGACTCTCAAGATGCAGCCAAGAGATAAGTCTACAGATGATGAGCACTCAAATGAAAAACAGACCCAGTTGAGTGGGTCCGTGGAAGTTTATGATACTCAGCCTGACCAGGCAGTAACTCGACCACAGACAAGAGTTGGGGCTAGAGTTATGCAGACTCAGGCGCAAACAGTTAGTCCTTCCCAGTCTTATAAGGAATGTAACGAGAGGACAGGGAGTAGCATGCCTTAAATGACTAGGCCCAGCAATGAGCAGAATTCAGAGGATGGCTCCCAATATAGAGAAGTTGCCCAGTCTTCAGCTGCCCTATCAACTTCTTCAGTATCGAACTCGATTATTCACTGGGTGGGGTTTTGAGGGCATGAAGACTACATATGATGAGGGTCTATAGCCAAAGGGGCAAGCCAAGACCATATGATCGATATATGAATAGTCTTGGTTGATTGATGATGGATTAAGCTATTTTCCAGGACTGACACAATAACACGACACGGGCTCAGGTGGTAGACTAATAAGCTTGGACGATATGCCTCGTTGATGGTGCTGGAATTCAATGTAGCCTACACAGCCATAGTTTTTAATGATCTTCCCAAGGGGAAGACACCTCTCATGCAGCCGAGATTGGGAAAAGTTAATGTGAGAGGGTGGTAGGTCGGTATTTCGGAAGAGACGATCCACTGTGTATTGTTTTTTCCCATGTACCAAGCCCCGAGGTCAACAACTGAATTTAATCATAGGTTGGGCCAGGACAGAAATCCACTATTTATAAAGAATTCGATAGAGATGACATTAATGTTGAGATGGGTGGCGAGTCACATTGCTGAGCGGGGTCCAGAGCCTGCTTGGGTCACTATCCCTACGAAGCCTATTTTCAAGGCGTTCCTTTCTTTTTCCACCAAGTTTTGGTGGGCGATCATGAGATATCAAATTCAGCCTACATTAGCTAATAACATACTCACATTACATTGAGCGGTACTCGTTACTAGCATCTTGGCTGGCTAGGAGATTGATTGGGCCCAAGTGATAGTGGAGCAGATTCATGAGTCGGCGTTCAAGAGGTCCACTTCGATTCCATTTGTGATCTTGATCTACCAACTCTACATTGCGTCCAAAGTACAAATATTGCATTGCCATGACCACTTGATATCTACTCTACACACTATTGCTCGCAGCCTGATCAAGGCTGATGAGAACCCGGTAGCACTTCAGAGGACACAACCTCCTCCCATGCCTGAGACATTTTCCTTATAGCCACAACAAGAGGGTGCAACAGCTGCCCGCGCTACCAATCCACCTGGTACTACTGAGGTCAGACCCCAGCAGGTGGAGGCAGTCGATATTGAGAGAGGTCCTACTTTAGCTGCTCCTGCACCAGAGGCTTCTACATCAAAGGTTACTACACTAGGCATAGTTCACGTATATGTGATTTCTATTCAGGCCATGGCACAGAGGTTATCACGGACCGAGGCTCAGTTGTCTCAGATCATGTAGCAAGCTTAAGCCATGGGTCCGACAAACTATTGCAGACTCAAAGGTGTAATGCAAAGCATTAACCATTTCTACAGTACAGGAGCATATTACTACAGTGGACACCCGCATTGACGCCTTTGAGGACTGGGTATAGAAGAGGCTAGCCTAGGCCCGACAATTAGATCTATCCACCCTACATGATGACATTGCAAAACTTGGGCTGGCATTACTTCTTCATTAGTGGTACCTGTTATAGTTCCATAGGATTCACCTTCGGGGCCACTATTTGAGCTTTTTGCTTTGAAGGATCACTCACAGTCTTCCCATGGGAAGAGACCCTTTATTGAGGATGATGACACTAAGGGGAGGCATTTGTCTCAGAAGATCTCCGTAGTTAATGAGGAAGAGGCAGAGGATGAGGTAGGGCAAGTCTTTAGGATGTTGAGAGAAGCAGAAAAGCAAATTCAAGCCCAGTAGCAGGATAGATTAATGGGTTTTGGCTTATCCACTGCGACTGCAACACGGACCACACTGTAGCAGGGAGAGCATCAGAGGCAACCCCAGACTGGTTCTTAGGCACCAAGATATGTTTTTTTTACCCCTTGTATGTTTATTTATATTATATTGTTCATTAAGGACAACATATATATTTTTGATGGGGTGTGGGTAGTTATGGACTAGGGTGAAGTCTGCGTAGCATTTAGTGCATAACGACCCCAAGTTTTGATCCCAAGGTTTTCTTGCTCATGTTCTTTTTCCTCATAGATATTTAATTTTTGTTGAATCGGCATGTCACAATCAGAGCGGGTCCCCTTGGTGTGGCCGGCCCTTGAAGAACTATTACTGATTTCCTAAGAGAACTACTTGGCTTCATCGTCACATCAACTTGACAACGGATTAATAACTCAGAAAGTAAGGTATCAATGTAGGAAGATAAATAAGTGCATAACTATACTTTATCATAGATTATAATAAAGATAAGTTTAGATACAAAATACTCATTACATACTCTACTTCAGTGTCTTTGAAGCCTATACTCAACCGTCTAAATAGGTGTCATGACAGGCCATGGACACCTCAATCAAAAGTAATTAAAGTATTCAAGAATAATAAGAAGATAATAGGGCTCCTTCGAAATGTAAGGAGGGCTCACCAACTCTAGAAGTGCACTGAACTGGACCTCAACTATGCGGGCAAAAGTCCTCTATCACCTTTAACTGCATCATACAACGATACAGGTCCAAATGGACGTCAGTACATGGAATATACTGGTATGTAAAATGGCTCAAGATAAGTAAAGCTCAACTCACTCACCTCGACAGAACAACTCATGCTCAAAATAGTTTATGCAAGTTTTATAGTAAAATCGTTCTTTTAAAATAGGCTAAATAAAATAGACTCAGTTTGAAATCTCATGCTCAATTCAATGTTGCTTGGGAATTTCTCTTAAATGACTTCCTCATCCTACCATCTTTACTTAGGTGATGCACAACGAATCAACATCAGTGCCACACCCACCCTTAACTTGCCACGGAAAAGGGCGATCAACTCTCTCTTGGATCCAAAATAAGTGTCCACTTGCGGGAAAAGAGTCACTAGGCTAGCTGTAATGGCTATCCTAGGTTGGCAACGTAGTTAAGTGGGTTAAAGTAGATGTGTACTCGCTCCCCGATTGGTGGTCGATGCTCCTTCTAAGACTAAAATATGCTTGACTTCTCAATCAACTCATCGATCAATACATCAATCAACTTATCAATCAACTCATCAATCAACTTGCAACTCAACCCCATTGGTGTATCTCATCACAACTCATCTCAGTCATTCGTCAATTCATTCAATCAATGCAAGGCATCAAGTTTAACTCAAACTCAAATTTTCATTTAGACTCACTCAATTTACTCATCATGTAATATAAGCAAAATATTCATGTGTAGCAATATACTGACTCACTGCAACATGTTCTTCATACTCAGTCATGCTCAAATTACTTTACTCTAAATGCTCAATTTACATCAACACAAATATTCAATGTGATGAAAAGAATCTCATAAAGATCATGTGATTTAGTATCATGGTACCAAGTATGAAATACATGTACAAATCTCATAGAAAATAATAATGCCATGTAGTGGATCACCTCATGTAATATAACAAGACCTCATGATAAATGCAAGGATTTCAATATTAAAATAATAAAGTTTCTCAAAATCTCAACTCTTTTCCATAAAATCTTGACTCAAGAAATGATGAACGGGCATATGAAGGAAGAGGTTTCACACTTTGGTAAGCCTTACATACCTGAGAATAAGGGAGAATCAATCTTCAACTCAATCCTTGGTCTTGTGAGAAAACCCTAGCTTCTTCCTACTTCTCCTTTTACTCTCAACAAAAAACAAGTGGGGAATAAAGAATAATACCCTTAGGGTTTATTTATGACCTCATTCAAGTATAAAAACATCTATGTTTAATGGAAAAGGTAAAGGAATTGACAAAAATACCCCTCATTAAAACTATTGGCAGGGTCTACGAAACCTTGTTTACGACTCATAGGCCTTTTTACGAGTCATAATTGCCTCTCGTGGATGAAGTTTTAAAAATCCTTAGTCTCTAATAACTGATACGAAATCACCCATTATGAGTCATATTTCCTCTTGCGAGTCATAATCTCTCCTCGTTAGCAATATGCTTAGAAATTTATCTTCACTAGATTCTACCACGAAACCCCCTTCTACGAGTCATAATGGGTTTTACTAGTCATGAGCCCATCCCATACTTTAAAGGTCCTTTAAACTTGAATCATGGGGACTTGCTATGGGACCCCTCTCTATGACATGTAAACCCGTCTACGAGTTATAGGGACTCTCATAGACAGCTTTTGTAGTTTTTTTCAGACTCTTCCTCACCAATCCTCTGCACACACTTATCTAGATCAGGTAGCAGAAATTAAGGGGCATTACATTTTGTCCTCTTTGGGATCATTCATCCTCTAATGAAGAGAAAGATAGGGATTAGGTCAAGGCACGAATTTCCTTAAGGACTCTAGCAATCAATCTTACTCTTAACTCACTAATGTAATCAACCATGTCAAGAAGTTTAGCAAGTAAAACAATTCAACAATCAACAAATCACATTAATCCTCACTTGGATTCTAGAACTCTATCGTCTATCATATGGGGAATGAAAAAGATATAAGGAAATTTAGGAATTTAGAGGGAAATATTTACCATCAACTCACACATTATTAACAAGAAAGAATAGATGAGGATATTTGGCCTTCATATCCTCATCCACCTCCCAAGTAGCTTCTTCTACAAGTTGGTTCCTCCACAATACCTTGGCAGATAAAATATCTTTATTTCTCAACTTGCAAACCTAATGATCAAAGATCTAGATAGGGATCTCCTCATAAATTAGCCTATCTCTCACTCTAATACTCTGAATAGGCATAATCTATTGTGGATCTCCCAAACACTTCATAAGCTTGGAAATGTGGAAAACAGGGTAGATGGCCTCTAACTCTGGTGGTAGCTCTAACTCATACGCCACATTGCCCACTCTTTTTAAAATCTAATAAGGGCTAATATACCTTAGACACAACATCCCTTTCTTTCCAAATCTCATTACACCCTTCATGGGTAACACCTTTAAATACACCCAATCATTGACCTTAAACTCTTAGTCTCTCCTTCTGATATATATGTAGGATTTCTATCAACACTGCGTAGTCCTCAACCTTCCTTAGTTGATCCTCACCTTCTCCATAGGTTGATGAACTAGTTCTAGTCTTATCAATAATGTTTCACCTACCTCAAACCATCCAATCAGTGACCTACACGTCCTCCTATAAAGTGTCTCATTCGGGGTCATCTGAATGCTAGAATAGAAGTTGTTGTTGTAGGAAAACTATATCAATGGCAAGTGGTCATGCCAATTGCCTTTAAAGTAAATGGTACAGGCTCTCAACAGATCCTCCAAAGTTTGGACAGTGCACACTGCCTAGCCATTTGTTTGAGGGTGGAAAGCTATGCTAAGGAGCACCTTTGTACCCAAACCATTCTGAAACGATCTCCAAAACTAGGCAGTAAACTAAACTCCTTTCTCTTAGATGATGGATAAAGGGACTCCATGCAACCTAACAATCTCCCTTATGTATAACAAGGCATAATCCTCTGTAGTGTCAATTGTCTTGACTGCCAGGAAGTGGGCTGACTTAGTTATCCTATGAACTATCACCCAAATCAAATCATGTTGTATGTGGGACCTCGGTAAACTAGTGATGAAGTCCATATCGATCATCTCCCATTTCCACTACAAAATCTCAAAGTTCTGAGCCACTCCACATGGCCTTTGGTGCTCAACTTTAAATTATTGACAATTTTGTCACTTAGAAACAAACTCAGCAATATCCCTCTAAATTCCACTCCACTAGTAGAATTCTCTTAAGTCATGGTATATCTTGGTAGATCCTGGATGGATGGAATATTTTGAACTGTGGGCCTCTGCCATAATTCTCCCTCGAGCACCGTCAACATTTGGGACACACAATCTCCCTTGATACCTCAATATCTTTCTCCCCCTTTGGTGAAATCCATCACTTTGTGCTTATGCACATCTTTCTTCAATCGCAATAGGATATTGATCTTATTTCTCTTTCACCTCTACTACTAAAGATGATGAATACCCATTGTGCACCAGAACTCCTCCTTCATCTGATTCATGTAATTGAACTCCCAATTGTGCCAATCTATGAACCTCTTTGGGTTACTTACTTTTCTCCTCATCCACATAGGCAGTACTTCCCATGGACAATCTAGTAAGAGCATAACAACCACATTAGCTTTACCTGGATGGTAGTGGATGCCCATGTCATAGTCCTTGAGCAACTAAAGCCATCTTCTTTGCCTCAAGTTAAGCTTTCTCTGGGTGAAGACATATTGTAGGCTCTTATGGTCTATGAATACATCAACAGTAGATAATAAATCCACCTCATTGTCACATCAACCCGATAGCAGAAGAATAACTCAGAAAGTAAGGTATCATTGCAGAAAGATAAATAAGTGCCTAACTCTACTGTATCATAGCTTATAATGAAGATACGTTTTGATACAAAATACTCATTAAATACTATACGCTAGTGTCTATGAAGCCCCTACCCAACCTTCTAGAAAGGTGCCATGATAGGCTATGGACACATTAATAAAAAGTAATTAAAATACTCAACCATAATTAGAAGATAACAAGGCTCCTCCAAAATGTAAGGAGAACTCACCAACCTTGAATGTGTACTTAACCGGACCTCAACGATGCGCGAGTTGAAGTCCTCTATCACCTGTATTTGTATCATAAAATAATGCAGGTCCAAATGGATGTAAGTATATGAAAGATGCTGGTATATAAAATGACTCAAGAAAAGTAAAGCTCAACAAACTCACCTTGACTCAACAAATCATGGTCAAAAGAGTTTATATAAGTTTTACAGTGAAATCGTGCTTTTAAAATAGGCTCAGTAAAATAGACTTCGTTTGAAATCTCATGCTCAATTCAATGTTTCTTGGGAGTTTCTCTAATACATAGATAAGAGTAGAGGCAAAAACAAAGCAATCGGGTTCACCCTCATAGTCCAAATAGAACATAACAAGAATGTCTCAATACATAAATAAGAGGAAACATAGACTAAGGTCCCCAAAATGGAGGACTCACCAACCAACTTGAGTAGTACCGAACTAACCATGTGGAGGAAGAGGATAATCAACTTGAGCTTCAGTCCCTACATGGTGATATCATGTAGGCAAGAGTATGGGTTAGTACGTTTGAATGTAATAAGTATATGGGATGCAATGCAACAATGGATAGACATCATATTCAAAATGCATACATTAGACAATAGGCATAATATAACAATATGGAATATATGATCAATGTATAAGTAAAAACATGCTTAAGTAACTCATGCTCCTATAGGATATCATATGTGTAGAACAGACCAAGCTAGATTTCCAAAGTACAAACCTCTTGGTAGGTTAGTGTTGATAGCACTCATCACCCTAGTATGTGAGGTACGAACCCCTCATCAATCTTAGTGATGATAGCACCCATCACCCTAGTGTGCTAGAATTCCAAAGTTCAAACCTCTTGGTAGGTTAGTGATGATAGCACCCATCACCCTAGTGTGTGAGGTACAAACTCCTCATCAAGGTTAGAGATTATAGCACCCATCCCTCTAGTGTGCTAGATTTCCAAAGAACAAACCCCTTGGTAGGTTAGTAATGATAGCACCCATCACCCTAGTGTGTGAGGTACAAACCCCTCATCAAGGTTAGTGATGATAGCACTCATCACCCTAGTGTGATAGATTTTCCAAGTAGAAACCCCTTGGTAGGTTAGTGATTATAAAACCTATCACCCTAGTGTGCGAGGTACAAACCCTTCACCAAGGTTAGTAATGACAGTACCCATCACCCTAGTGTGTGAGGTACAAACCCCTCATCAAGGTTAGTGATGATAGCACCCATCACCCTAGTGTGATAGATTTTCCAAGTAGAAACCCCTTGGTAGGTTAGTGATGGTAGCACCCATCATCGTAGAGTGTGAGGTACAAACCCCTCATCAAGGTTAGTGATGATAGCACCCATCACCCTAGTGTGCAATATTTCCAAAGTACAAACCCCTTGGTAGGTTAGTGATGGTAGCACCCATCATCGTAGTGTGTGAGGTACAAACCCCATATCAAGGTTAGTGATGATAGCACCCATCACCCTAGTATGTGAAATACAAACCCCACATCAAGGTATGTGATGATAGCACCCATCACCCTAGTGTGACACTTTAAATAGGATTCATCATATACATAAGCTCATTTTATCATCATATAGTTATGCAAATCATATATCATGCATTGGTCCTCTAATTCCTTAAAAAATCATAATTGGACATTTTATCAAACTCTTGGGGGGTGTAAATGGAGTAAAAGACCATGCAATTTAGAGATGAAATCATGCAAGAAAATCCATTGCAAAACCATCAATCAACATCTTGCAACACCCCCAAGACATTCACATCAAAACCCCTCATCAAATACAACAATAGATCCAAGATTTAGAGCTCAAAACATGCTAAAAGAATCATATATTCATGAACTCAAATCACTATGCAATAAATTTCTCAATATATAAGACCCACATGTAAAATCAATTTTAAATCATGCAATTTAAGTAAAAAGGGGGCTTAGGTACCATGGGTGAAAGGACCCAATGGTTCAACACCACATACCTTGTCTTTGGAGAACCTTTGAAGAAGATTGGAGATGGAGATATGAAGCTCGAATGAAATCCTTGATGAAATCCTTAATATTGGTCTTGAGTTTTGGAACTTGAATTTAGGGTGAAATATGAGTCTAAATTTTTGAGTGAGTATTGAGGAATGTTTAGAATGATATGAGGGTGAAATAAGGCTATGTATAGGTATTTTCAAGTGTGGGAACCCTTAAGCCCAAGACATAAAAGTCTTGGACCAAAAAAATTAAATAGGCCCCAAAAATAACATGGGCGTGTCGCGGAAGTAAGACGGATTTGTCTTTGGAAATTGCATTTTTTGCACAAACGAGTTCTACAAAAATAGGCATAAATCTATCATCCAAAGTCGGAATGAGGTGAAACTAAGTCCTTTAGAAAGAAAATTAAAAGAGCTTTAAGTTGGTTGTGGGCCATCAATTCTTTTTATGCTAAGAGATATGCCCCTTTATATTTGACCTTCCTAAATAGCATTGTTTAAGATTTTCAGATTCTGATATGATTGCTCTAAAATATGGGTTAGACCTATTTCCCACTCAATTTTACCCCCTGAACAAGAATATGAAGTCGAATTTTCAAAATAACAAATGAAGGTTTAGATATATAGAAATTACAATTTTGGGTACTTTCGAGGCACATTTTTGGGCACTTTTTGGAGTAGTTACAATATCTCCCCCTTGGGAATATTAGTCTCCGAATGTAAAAGAGACATACAAGACAAGAGTGATCATCAACAAATCAGCCTCACCAAGAATGCAACTACATTAAAAACACCATTTTCAAGATCTCAACATAAGTGTAAATTCATAATAAATTTACCAAACTTAAACATGAATGCATATGAATGACATGGGGCTGGAACACAGACTTGAAATCACATGAAGAACATAGTCCATATCTTAGGCTTGATTAGAGTGAACGAGGTACGAATATTGGCCCCATAAGACCACTTTAGCATCCTTGGCAATACCATTGACTTGACGATCCTTTCAAAAGGCCTTAATGAACACCACATCCTCATTAATCAACATCTCCACTCATTCATCCAACACCTCCACCGGGACCTTCACCTAAGCCAAATTGTCCTCCATATCACCCACAACTTCAAAGAGTGCTACAGAACTAAGTCTCCAACACATCACCATAACCTAGAAACATGACAAACCAGATAAACCATACCCTAACCATAGGCAATTCCCAAACTTATTCAATCTTACTAACCTTCCTCTACACTCTATAAGGACTCATAATCCTCAACTCAATTGTCAACCTTAAATACACCTAACCCACTTGGTACCATCACCACCATCTCCCCCTTGGGAGAGAACCTCAACTCTATCACCTTCTCACCCAACACTTTCAAGTCTAATAAGGTAGAATCAAGGCCTTACCTAATCTAGACCGCTTAACCCAAGCAGAATTGGAACCAACAAGAACACTATACTACCATGCTCAACTTCCTTCAACCTAACTTCCAATCTGGCAAACTGATGGACCCCACTAGTCTCCTCTTTGCCACCAACAACAACACATGTTAGGATACCTAGAGCACCGACCGCAACATCAGCCTTACCGGTGAAAAATAATGCACACTCATTCATAATCCTTAAAGAATTCTAACCACCTTCTTGCTATCCACAAAGCACACCTATAATAATTAGCAAACAATCCCTCGTCCACACTAGGGAGCAAAACCCTAACCAAAGATCAATCTTAGAGTAGTGACTAACCCATTATAGTTGACCAATTAGATGGATCATCCTTACCCATCATATTACAACCATACAGGTTCTACACTCATTAGAAACATGCTATGCAAATAGCCCAAACTACCCCAAGACCGCCAACACAATAAGCTAAGTTGTCATCCCACAAGAATACTTATAATGTGCATGTACTTACTTTCAAAGAGGCAATAGTCATTTTCCAAATTATTTCAATGCACAATTGGGCTTAAAAGCCAAGCACCTCAAAATCATACCATAAAACGAAATTGGGCTTACCCATATCATAATTTTTTTAAAATAATTCGTGTACATAAATGCATATGCCATGAACAATGAGGAAATGACATAGGTAATTAAGATTCCATTTAAAATCAACATTTATATTATGAAGTTAAAGTGAAAACATAATTAATTCCATATTTAAATTCATAGTGTAATCTCTCATGCATAAATCATTTAAAAAAGGAACATTCATATTTTATAACTTCATAAACCCCATAAGCTCATTACACATTAATCCTACTAGCACCAAGGAATAACACAAGAAATAGCTACTCCCAGACTTATCAAATCACCCTACTCACAACCTCCGGTAATAACCCATTAACCCAAGAGGCTACTAATATCTGATGAAGTCTATGGACTAGGCTAATCTCTAATCACCTTGGTCTTACTAAGGTCCACCCTAATACCATCACTCGGCAACACACATCCTAGGAAGTCAACTTTTTATCACCAAGATTCCCATCCCTCCTACTTAGCACCCTACCTTCTTCCTTAAACTTGTAGTATTACCCTCAAATGATTCACATGCATTACCTCATTAGGGAACGAACCATATTATCATCACCAAAACCACTATAAACATATAAGAGTGGGGACTAAATATCTTACTATGAGACTTATAGGAATACTCGACATACTAGTCAATCCAAAGGACACTACCCCAAAATTCAAAATATCGGAAAGGACATTCAAAGCATCATCTACCACCAACAATAATTTTATAGACAAAATAACTTAAGTTCAATACCTCCAATTCTCACTAGATGAAAAATGCAACCCCTTAGAGACCAATTGTACATTAAGACAAGAATTCACCTACCTCTTTTGCTACCACTTGACCACCACATCATGACTCTTCCACTCAAGGATGGGTTCATTAGGGAATTGGGATCTAATCCTACAGTCCTACCATCCATTAAGAAACAGCATATGAGCAACCATTCCATCCCTAGTATGGCATCAAAACCCACCATGCCAACTCCAACAAGCTACAAAGCAAGACCTAATGCAATACTAACCCAGATCACCACCTATGAACTTTCTAGCAATAACATACCAAAACAAGAGATAAACACCAAAGGTTCCATCATAACTCAAGACACACAAGAAGCCCACTTGCAACCAAAAGTAATAATGAAGGAAATAGTGGAACCCGAATCCATCAAAATCAAAACTTTTAACTTACCTTCCTTCGCCTCTCTCTTTGAAGCGACATGATCAACTAGAAGAGCAAAGAACATTCGTTAGAGGAAAAAACCTTATCTTGCTTCTAAAGCACGACATAGATGATTATGAAGGGAAACATATCCTAAAATGTCTCATAGCCTCCTACTCATAGTTCACTTCTAAAGCGTGACATAGACAATGAAGATGGGAAATATTTCTTAAAATGTCTCATAGCCTCTTACTCATAGTTGTGGTGAACAACACAACAATGAATAGGACTCTAATCAATACGCTATTTTGGACTCCAAGGATCATTAATCTAGTGCTCTAATACCAAGTTTTTTATGACCCAAGCCTAGGACCTAGAGGTGACATGGCGAATGAGGAACCCGAAAGAACCCCAAACAAGCCTTTTAACTTGTCATTACACACCATTGGTCGTAAAAGCATATAAAAGATATAAAGAGCAAGAATAGGGTCAAATGGACTAAGGGTAAAGCTTACATAACATCATAAACAAGAGACAAGAGTCAAAGCTCATATCATAGATACATAACATGTCCAACAAACACCTCTAATACATAAATAAGACCAGGGGCAAAAACAAACCAACCGGGCTCACCCTCAGAGTCAAAATAAAACATAACAAGAATGTCTCAATACATAAATAAGAGGAAACATAGACTAAGGTCCCTGAAATAGAGGACTCACTAACCGACTTGAGTAGTACCAAACTAGCCATGTGAGAAGGAGGATAATCAACTTGAGCTTTGGTCCCTATATGGTGATATCATGTAGGCAAGAGTATACTTTAGTATGTTTGAATGAACTAAGTATGTGGGATGCAATGCAATAATAGATAGACACCATATTCAAAATGCATACCTTAGACAATATGCATAATATAACAATATGTCATGTATGATCAATGCATAAATAAAAGCATGCTTAAGTAACACATGCTCATATAGGATATCATATATGTAGAAGAGACAAAGCTTGATTTTGAAAGTACAAACCCTTTGGTAGGTTAGTGATGATAGCACCTATCACCCTAGTGTGTGAGGTACAAATCCCTCAACAAGGTTAGTGATGATAGCATCTATCACCTTAGTGTGTGAGGTACAGACCCCTTATCTAGGTTAGTGATAATAGCATCTATCACCCTAGTGTGACACTTTAAATAGGATTCATCATATACATAAGCTCATTTTATCATCATATAGTCATTCAAATCATATTTTATGCTTTTGGCCTTCAATTTTTCAAGAAACTATAATCGGATATTTTATTAAACACTTAGGGGATGTGTAAATGGGGTAAAAGATCATGTAATTTAGAGATTAAATCATGCAAGAAAATTTATTGTAAAACCATTAATCATTACCTTGCAACACCCCCAAGACATTCACATCAAAATGCCTTATCAAATACAACATTAGATCTAAGTTTTAGAACTCAAAATATGCTAAAACAATCATACTTTCATGAACTCAAATCACTGTGCAGTAAATTTCTCAATATATAAGACCCACAAGTAAAATAAATTTTAAATCATGCAATTCAAGTAAAAAGAGAACTTAGGCACCATAGGTGAAAGGACCCAATGGTTCAACACCACATACCTTAACTTTGGAGAACCCTTGAAGAAGATTGGAATGGAGACATGAAGCTTGAATGAAATATTTAATGAAATCCTTAAGATTGGTCTTGAGTTTTTAGACTTGAATTTAGGGTGAAATATGAGTCTAAATATTTTAGTGAGTATTGGAAAATGTTTAGGATGATATGAGGGTGAAATAGGGCTAAGTATAGGGATTTTCAAGTGTCAGAACCCTTAGGCCCAACACTCAAAAGTCTTGGACCAAAAAAATTAAAATAGGCACCAAAATTAATAGGGGTGCATAGCGGAAGTAAGGCAGATTTGTCTCTGGAAATTGCATTTTCTACACAAACAAATTCTATAAAAATGGGGATAAATCCTTCATCCGAACTCAAAATTAGGTGAAACCAAGTACACTGGAAAGAAAATGCAAAGAACTTTAAGTTGGTTGGTCGTGGGCCACTTAATTTTGTGTCTGCTAAGAGATATTCCCCTTCAAAGTTCACCCTCCTAAATATCATTTTTTACAATTTTTGGATTATGATACGGTTACTCTAATATTTGAGTCAGACTTATTTCCCACTCAATTTAACCCTCTGAACAAGAATATGAAGTCGGTTTTTCAAGATAACAAATAAATTTTTATATATATTGAAATTATAATTTTGGGTACTTTTGAGGCACATTCGGGCACTTTTTGGAGTCATTAAAAATATTCATGATCGCCTTACAACTCAGAGCACCAGCTACAACATTTGCTTTCCTAGAATGATATAGTGTATCAACATCATAATCCTTTATTAGCTCTAGCTATCTCTGCTGCCTTAAATTTATGTCTTTCTACTTAAAAATGTACTACAAACTCTTATGATCAAACACAACTATTACTAACTCAAGGTCATATGTTGGGTAGGTTTTCTCATGCGATCATAGTTGTCTAGAGGCATAAGCAATTATCCTACTATGTTATATCAGTACACACCCTAAGCCAACTGTCTAAGCATCTCAATACATTTTATACCTCTCGGTGCCTTTTAGAAGTACTAGCACATGTGCAGATGTTAGCTTATTTTTCAGCACTTGGAAGCTCCTCTCACATGTATCATTCCATTGGAACTTAGCCATCCTGTGTGTCAACTTAGATAGAGGTGCAAAAATAGAAGAAAAACCCTCAACAAACCTCCTGTAATAACCTACCACCCCTAGGAAGCGTCAAACTTTTGTGGGTGTTATTGGCCTTGGACAATCTTTTACGGCCTCTATCTTTTGTGAATCAACTCTTATTCCTTCGTCGGAAACAATATGACCCAAGAATACCATTGATTTTAACTAAAATTCACATTTAAAAAACTAGTAATAAGTGATTTGCATGGCCCTCTTCCTATCTTAAATGTACCAAAATATCATCTATAAACACTATTACGAGCACATCTAAGAATGGTTTGAATACCCTGTTCATTAAATACATAAAATTTGTGGGTGCATTTGTTAGCAAAAATGATATAACATTAAATTTAAAGTGACCATAGCATGTCCTGAAAGCTATCTTGGGTGTATCTTTCTCCTTCACCCTAAATTGTTGATAACCTAACCTCAAATAAATTTTTGAAAAGCATTCGGCACCCTGTAACTGATAAAATAAATCATCAACCCTGGGGAGAGGGTATTTGTTCTTAATTTTCACCCTATTCAACTGTCGGTAGTTAATACATATTCTCAAGGTGTCTTTCTTTTTATGTACAAATATCACTGGTGCACCCCAAGGGGACATACTAGGTCTTATAAAATCCTTCTTTAGCAAGTCTTTTAACTGCTCCTTTAATTCACATAATTCTGTTGGGGCAATTCTATATGGAGGGATGGAAATAGGTTGAGTGCCTGGAAGTATTAATATCGAAATCTACTTTTCGTTTTGGAGATTAACCTAGGAGCTCTTCAGGAAACACATCAATAAATTCATTTACTACTGGAACTTATTGAAGAGTTGATGATTCTGCCTCTATAACCCTAAATCTATCTAGATGACATATATATCCCTTTGACATCATCTTTCTTGTCTTAAAATAAGAAATAGATTTACCCTTTAGCTTTTGGTGCCTCAACATTACCTTCCTATTCAAGAACTGCCTCATTTGGAAAGTAGAAGTACACTCACTTAGCTCGGCAATCCATGGTGGCATATTAAGATGCTAACATATTCATACCCATTATAAAATCAAATTCCATTATTCCTAACTCAATAAGGTTAGTCAATGTGTCTTGGTCACAAACAATTATTACATATTCATAATAAACCCTTCTAGCTATAATAGATTCACCGATTAGTGTAGACACGTCAAATAGTTTGTTTAATAATTTAGGTATCCTCTTAAGCTTCCCAGTAACAAGTGGAGTCATGTATGATTGTGTAGAACCAGGGTCAATTAATGCATATATATTATGTGAAAAGTTAGACAATGTATCTGTGACCACATAGGGTGAAGCTCCCAAATTTTGCTGACCCCCCAGAGCATAAGTATGATTCTGGACTCCGCTAGAGCTCGCTGCCCCTCTAACACCTCTACCATGACCTATAGGAGCTTGCAAACCCCTACCAAATGGAGGAACTGATGATAATGATACAACAGTTGACCCAGTAAGTTCTGCTATATCATCAATGCACCTCCTTGGGCAATCTCTCATCATATGCCCTAGCACACCACACAAATAACAAGCATTTGTTCCAACACAAGATGTACCTAAATGACTTCTCCCACATTGTTTGCAAGGCTTCCTAGGATTCATTTGCTGACCTGGTGAATATCCTATTGTCTGTGCAACGTGTCCTGTGCTTCTTTGACCAAACTAATTACTTTTAGGCCCTTGGAGTTATGGTGGAGCATTAGTTGCAGAGTAAGAGGATAATGGCCTACACAGTCTATTAGAAAATTGAGGCCTAAGCTGACCTTGGGATGGTGTAAACTGCCCCATAGATCTGGCCCTCTTGGACTGTTCCCTTTCTAACTATTGTGTCCTTCTTCTTTATCTATGATCCTCTAATTTTTTTACAAAATCTTGCATCCTCACTACATCCATGTTTTTATTCAAAGAAGCAATGGTGCAGTCTCTAACCATATATAAATCCAACCTATCCACATATCGATAAACTCTATCTGTTATAGTAGCAACTATATTAGGAGCATATCTGGCCAGGGAATTAAATTGAAGGCTATATGTAACACCCCACACACATTATAAGTATTTGTACTATACATATGAAACATGATATGGACTTTCAAATTAGTGCCAATTTTAAAAGTGTTTACATTTCGTGTTAAAGGGAGTCGTGTGTATCTAAAGTTTAAGAAAGTTGCGTGCATACATGTTTTGTGTCAAGTTTAGGGGACTAAGACCCTAAAAAAATTAAAAATTTGGAGCCCAATAAGGCCCAAGTGAAATGGGTCAACCAGCTGCATCACCATATTAGTATGTAAGTCTAAGAAATCCTTAGTAATTCGGCCAAAAATCTCTCTAAAAGGTGACCAAAGCAGCTTCCACAAGTCATTACACTTTGAACATAAGAAAAAAAAAAGATTGCTCTCTACTTGTGCTCTCAACGTTTTGTTGTTTTTCCAAGAGGTTTCAAGTAACCTTAAGGCTTCTTTGGGAAGTACTACATGTGAGGTTAAAGGTAAGTAAGTTTACTCATGTATTTGGTATGGTTTCCCTATGAAAAACAAGAGAGTATATTGGTTGTATTGATGCTGAAATTTCTGGACAGCATGTGTTATTGATGTTGCTGTGTACATTTCTTGTTGATTATGAGTTGTTTATCTTCTTGGTTTGTTGTAGTATGAATTATTACTTATTTACTTAAGAAATGATAGGTTGGCAGTGGTATAATCAGGCTGTTTGATGTCGCAATTGTGTTGTTGATTGAACTTGTGGACTGATGTATATAGGGTTGTTGCTCCATGTTTTTCATTGTTAATTGGTACTTTGCTGAGACTTTTTGAAGGATGATTGGAATTTGTGGGCTGATATATACATAGCTATTGCTCCACGTTTTTCATTGTTAATATGATACTTTGCTGAGACTGTTTGAAGGATGATATTATGTGTAAATATATGAAGAACAGTTTGGTTAAAGTTGGGATAGGTTTGGAGTTACCGACATTGAAAGGTAGCGAAAAGATGTAAAGCTATGCTGTCCGTTTGTATGCTGCATATAAGTGTTGTGTGTCCTGTTTTGTGAACTATTATAAGGCTGGTATGATGCTACATTAGGCTGTACATGATGTGTAGATGTTAATGTGCATTAGGAAATATAATTAAAGGTAGAACAGTGGGAAAATACACTCGGGATTGTAGTTGCACGCTTACTGCGTGGGTGATGTTTCTATGTGAAGTTGGGTGTCTAAGATGTGTCTATTGGCTTCTAATGCTAGTTTTATTACTTACTATGTTGTAACTAAAAAGTTTGAGGAAGAGAAGGTTATCGCAAGGTAATAGCGAGGTCGTACAGTGAGGTATGTAAGGCTATTTGATTTCCTATCACTTGACATGAAACATAGATTCCTTATTGGTACATAAAGGCACTTAGCAACTCTGACACAATTAGTAACCATATCTTCACTCTTTCATATGTTTATATGCTTTCATACATAGTCACTTTCAAAGCTATATACATACAAATTTACCTTCATAGCTACATACATATGTGGATATCAACTTACATGGGTTATTATTGCCAGATAAAGTCCATAAGTTGTTTCATCTCATATGCACTTCATTAATTGTGCAAAGTACTCCTTTCATTGTCATATTGTCTTGTATGGTTATCTATATATCATATTCTGCCTATACAGTTTCAAAGCTCTAATAATGTTTTTATAGCATATGCTGTGCACAGATTATACAGATGTTATAGTAAAGGTAAACTAATGTAAAGAATGTAAAGTACATGATCCCACAATATAATCAAAGGTGGTCTCTTATCATACATCAGTAAAGGTTTTATTTGAATTGTTATTTCATATATAGTATTTCCTACCTTACATAATCAGTACATTATCTCGTACTAACGTCCTTTACGGGGTACCTACATTTCATGTTGCAGGTACAGGTGCTAATAGATCTCCCCAATAAGTGTACAGGACATCCAGTTGTGGTCACCAAGCTCCAAGTTGCTTCAGGGCTTTGCATGTCTAGAGTTTATTGTATTTAGTATTGTACATTTAGTCGAGGCGGGGCCTGTCCCAACCCTTATCAGATAACTTGTTGTTATATAGAGGCTTTGTAGACTATGTAAAGTACAATGTGGTCATATCTCGTATTTTAGACAACGTGGCCCCAACGGCCTAGTCATATGCTTTTCCTTTTGGCTTGTTAGTGCTATTTACTTTATTAAAGGCATACTGAAGGTGGAACTCCTTATAATGCATGTAGAAAATGCATAGGTACAGGTTGGTTCTCTCGTGCTTTATCGGCAATGGGTGCGAGTCCGCCTTAATGGGATTTAGGGTGTGACAGAAGTGGTATCAAAGCAGCTCATCCTAGGGAGTCTACAAAGTCGTGTCTATATAGAGTCTTGTTTATCGATGTATTGTGCACCACATTTATAAGCAGAAGGCTACATGACATTTAGGAGTTGTTACTTTCTATGATACGTGGCATTTAGGAGTTGTTACTTTCTGTTCATTCTTCAGATCATGCCATAGAGCCAAGTGTAATAGGTGGATTATATCTAACCTTAAATTGTTTTGTATAGCTAGTATACCAGCAATCAGAAAGAACAGAGGTAAAGGGAAGGAAATAGAACTAGTGGTTGGTTTAGCCAGCCAGGAGAGGTAAAGAAATGAGGCCCAAGATGAGTCTCTATCACAGACATCTTCAATTCCTTCAATTCCTGACGAACCCAGGAATAGTGAAATTGCCCCAGAACCACCTATTGATACTATAGTGTAGGAATTGAGAAATACAGTCCACCTATTGACACAGGTAGTTGCTAGCCAAGGCCAAAGGCAAGAAGGCCCAGTTACATGTGCAAATGGTGCAAATAGTGCAGCTAGCATGAGTATACGTGATTTCCTTAATTTGGACCCCCCATCCTTCACTGGGTCAGACCCTAATAAGGATCCTCAAGATTTCATTGATCAGATATAGTGCACCTTAGATGTTATGCACGTTGGTTGTACAGAAGTTGTTGAGTTGGCAATGTATAGGCTGAAGGACATGGCTATATTATTGTATGAGGCCTGGAAGCAATCTAAGGGTATAGATGCACCTCTAACTACTTGGAAAGAGTTCAAAGAGTTATTGTTTTAACCATTACTTGCAATTAGAGATACGAGAGTTAGAAAGGGTCCAGTCCAAGAGGGCCAGGTCTACAGGGCAGTTTACACTATCCCAGGTCATAGGTACTTTGTCTATCTTTTCACATAATATATATACGTTAATTGACCCTAGTTCTATGCTATTATACATTACTCCACTAGTAGTTAGAAAGTTTAAGAGGACATCCAGAGTATTCAACAAACCAGTTAAAGTGTCTACACTAACCGGTGAATCTATTATGGCTAGAAAGGTTTATTATGATCATGTAGTAATTGTTTGTAACCGTGACACATTGGCTGATCTTATAGAGCTAGAAATGGTGGAATTTGATGTTATAATGGGTATGGATTATTTACCTGAACTGTGACACATTGGCTGATCTTATAGAGTTAGAAATGGTGGAATTTGATGTTATAATGGGTATGGAATGGTTAGCTTCTTGCTACGCCACCGTAGATTGCCGAACTAAGAGAGTTTACTTCTATTTTCCAAATGAGGCAGTTCTTGAGTGGAAAGGCAAAGTTATGGCACCAAAGGGGAGGTTTATCTCTTATTTTAAGGTAGGGTAGATGATATCTAAGGGCTACATATGTCATTTAGTTAGAGTAAGGGATATAGAGGTAGAATCACTAACTCTTCAATCAGTTCCAGTGGTGAATGAGTTTGTTGACGTGTTCCCTGAAGAACTTCCAGGTTTACCTCCAAAACGAGAGGTAGATTTTGGTATTGATTTACTACCAGACACTCAACCTATTTTTGTCCCTCCATATAGAATAGCCCCGGCAGAATTGTGTGAACTAAAAGAGTAGCTGAAAGATTTATTGGAGAAGGGTTTTATCAGACCTAGTGTGTCCCCTTAGGGTGAACAAGTGTCATTTGTACAAAAAAAAGGGGATAGCACCTTCAAAATGTGTGTCGACTATCGATAATTGAATAAGGTGACAATTAAGAACAAATATCCCCTCCCCAAGATTGATGACTTAAAAATTGATTTAAGATCAGGATATTACCAAGTGAGGGTAAGGGAAAAAGATATACCTCAGACTGCTTTTAGAACCCGGTATGGTCACTTTGAAATTCTTGTTATGTCATTTGGGCTAATGAATGCACCAGTAGTGTTTATGGACCTGATGAATAAGGTGTTTAAGCCAATCATATGTTCCAATGGAATGATGTGTGTGAAAGGAGTTTCTAAGGGTTAAAAGATAAGCTAACTTTTGTACCCGTGCTAGTATTATCAGAAGGCACTAAGGGGTATACAGTATACTACAATGCCTTTATACTGACATAATATGGTAGGATAATTGCTTATACATCTAGACAGCGATGGTCACACGAGAGAAACTATCCAACGCATGACCTTGAGTTAGCAGTAGTTGTGTTTGCTCTGAAAAATATGGCACCATTATTTATATGGGGTTCACATTGACATCTATGTTGATCATAAGAGTTTACAGTATATTATCAGGCAGAAAGACCTAAACATAAGACAGTGGAGATGGTTAGAGCTAATAAAAGACTATAATGTTGATATACTATACCATCCTGGGAAAGCAATCATGAATACTAGTGACTAAGCAATAGTAAGTCAATGAGTGGTTAAAGATTTATGACAACTAGCTAGTTTGGGAGTTCGCCTTCTTAAAACTCCAAAGAAAGGGATTGTTATACAAAATGCAACAACATCTTCATTGGTAAAAGAGGTTAACGAAAAATAGTTCAAGGACCCTATTCTATGACAACTTAAGGAAAAGGTGAGATAGGGTACGGTGAAGGGCTTTGAACTTGTATAAAATGGAGTACTATATTGCCAAAATAGATTATGTGTACCTGATACTAGTGGGGGCTAAGAAAAGGATAACGGAAGAAGCCCATCATTCCAGATATTCCATCTATCAATGATGAGCTAAGATGTACCATGACCTGAGAGGAATGTTTTAACCTGAAAGGAATGTTTTGGTGGGGAGGCATGAAAAAAGACCATGCAGAATTTGTAGTTCAATGTCCAAGTTGTCAACAGGTGAAAGTAGAACACCAAAAGCCAGGAGTTATATGCAATGTATAGAAATTCCAACATGGAAGTGGGATATGATCAATAGGGATTTTGTAATTGGTTTACCTCGCTCATTTCAGAAGTTTGACTTTATATGGGTAATAGTTGATAGACTCACAAAGTCAGCGCATTTCTTGCTAGTTAGAAGTGGTTATATAGCTGAAGAGTATGCCAAGCTATACCTCAAAGAGATAGTCAGACTGCATGGAGTCTCAACATCCATTATATCTGACCGAGGATCTCAATTCACTGCAAAAATATTTTAGAAGTCCTTCCAAAGGAGTTTAGGGACACTAGTGAACTTAAGTATAGCTTTCCATCCTCAAATAGATAGTCAAGCAGAACACACCATTCTGACACTGGAAGACAAGTTGCGAGCTTATGCATTAGACTTTAAAGGTAGTTGGGTTGATCACTTGCCACTTATTAAATTTGCCTATAATAATAACTACCATTCCAGTATCAAGATGGCACCTTATGAAGCTCTATATGGAAGAAAATGTAGATCACTAGTTGGATGGGTTGAAGTAGGTGAAACCACCTTACTTGGGCCAGCTTTGGTATGGCAAGACATGGAAAAAATTAAGGTAATACAAAAACATCTAAAAATAGCCGAAGGCCATAACAAATCATATGCAGATGCTAGAAGAAAAGGACTAGAATTCTCAGTAGGGGCTTAGTTATTCTTAAAGGTATCTCTAATGAAAGGAGTTATGAGATTTGGTAAGAAAGGGAAACTGAGTCCACGTTACATAGGGCCATATCAAATTACTAAGAGATTTGCGTAGGTTGTCTATGAGTTAGAACTACCCCAAGAGCTTTTAATGGTTCATCCAATTTTTCGTGTCTTGATGCTTCAAAGATGCATAGGTGACCTATCCCGTATTACTCCTATTGAAGATGTACAAGTTACAGAAGATCTTACATACGAAGAGGTACTTGTTGTTATTCTGGATCATCAAGTTAAGAAGCTAAGGAATAAAGAAATAGCTTCAATTAAAGTACACTGGAGAAATAAGCAGGCTAAGGAGATAAAATAGGAAGCTAAGGACATAATGAAATCAAGATATCCTCAGGTATTTAAAGCTGAAGAGGAGGTTTGGTATGCAGAATTGAGGCCCTAATAGGTACGTGTGATTGAATATTTGGTGTGTTATTAATAGTTTGTATAAGTAAAGATTTTAATGTGGTTAAAGTATCTAGCTGCGCTAACATTCGAGGATGAATGTTCCTAAGGGGGGAAGGATATAACACCCCACACATACTATAAGTATTTGTACTATACATATGAAACATGATATGGACTTTCAAATTACTGCCAATTTTAAAAGTGTTTGCATTTCGCGTTAAAGGGCATCGTGTGTATCTAAAGTTTAAGAAAGTTGCATGTATACATGTTTTGTGTCTAGTTAAGGGGACTAAGACCCTAAACAAAGGAAAAAATTGAGGTTCTTGTAGGACTTAGGAAGCTAGAAGGTAAGTCAACTAATTGCTTAGCTTGAACTTGCGAGTTAAACGGAGAAGAGACCCGATGTCAAAATTGCCCAATTTCAATTACGAATAAACTCTGAATTAAGGAGGTATCTTTGGCCCATGGTATAGTACTATAAGTGGGCTATATTTACAGCCTAACATGAAGGATTAAATAGGCCCGACAATATTCCATAACACTTAACTAATTGGGCCACAATAAGTGAAGAAGAAAATTTGCAATTGGGCAGCAAAGGCCCATCTGTTTAGAGCCCAATAAGGCCCAAGTGAAATGGGTAACCAGATGCATCATTAGCTTAGTATGTAAGGATAAGAAATACTTAGTATGTCGGCCAAAAATCTCTCTAAAAGGTGACCAAAGCAGCTTCCACAAGTCATTACACTTTGAACATAAGAAAAAAATAGATTGCTCTCTACTTGTGCTCTCAATGTTTTGTTGGTTTTCCAAGTAGTTACAAGTGACATTAAGGCTTCTTTGGCCATTACTACATGTGATGGTAAAGGTAAGTAAGTTTACTCATGTCTTTGGTATGGTTTCCTTATGAAAATAAGAGAGTATGTGGGTTGTGTTGATGCTGAAATTTCTGGACAGCATGTGTTGTTGATGTTGCTGTATACTTTTCTTGTTGGTTATGAGTTGTTTCACTTCTTGGTTTGCTTTAGTATGAAGTATTACTTATTTACTTAACAAAGGATAGGTTGGCAGTGGTA